>VZRS01004795.1:313012-414927 GCA_013398055.1 Ifrita kowaldi
AAGGCGGGGGGGAAGACGGGGGGAAGGAGGAAGAACAATCCAAACTATTTATTTACAGATAATGGGAGTAATTTATTTTCTTTATAAACTATTTAAATTCCCATTAAACTTTAGTCTTTTCTCTGAGGTCTGGATTACTGTGCACTTACAGGCAACTCTGCCACAAGGAAGTGAATCTCATTTCTATGGAAATTAAAACCAGATCATCTATCCAGGATTAATGCAGAAATATAGTTTGGTTTCAAAGACTGTTACAGGAAATTGTCCTTGTTTAAAGCTGTATTCCCCACCTTTTATGTTAATTGCATTTTTGGGTGACGACACTATGAAAAGAACGTGTATGTTGAAAAAAGATTACTAGAATATATTTGATCTGCCTTCAGAATTTACTCTCTAGTAATAAAAATTAATCCCTGCATTTAACCTCCCCCTTTGATATCTACTTTGGTTTTTTTGTTGATAATTCTGAATTTCTTGTTATATTCTCTCAGTAAAATAATTTGAAAGAATGAAAGTATGATACTTTTGCTCATATTGAAATTATTTCATGAAAAGTTTATTTTCAACCTGGTATGAAGCTGGGAGGCAGCTGAGAGATGAAAGAGCCAATAAACTCACGTATTTCCACTAAACTTTAGGTTTGATTGAGAAGAATGAAAGTTCAAACTTCCAAAAATATAAAAAGTGCCTTTTACCACTGCTCTTAGAGTACTGGGACAAAGTGGAGGTTTTTTTGTTTGTTTTTGGGGTTTTTTTGTGGTTGGTTGGTTGGTTTGGGTTTTTAAAAAAATTATTATTTTTTTTTATTCTAGACTTTTTTTTTGAAAATATGATCTTCTTAAAAAAAATCGTGCTTTTTCCCAGACCTCTACCTGTAGTAATATGTATTTAAACCCTGATGGTGTGCACTAGCCAAGCTCTCACTCAGGACCAGACTCAACACCTGAACTCAATTGTTATTCAAGTAGAGTTCAGGCCACCTCAACCTAAAGTGCTCATTAACCTCCTATAAACAGCTGTAGCTGCAGGGCGGGCACAAGCCCTGTAAATCTAGCCCTGGGAGGAGCCAAGAAGTTGGTTGTTCCTGGTTGCTGTGTGTTGCTGGAGCTCTGCTCTGAGAAATCATAATCCAAAACTCAGAAGACTGTGAGCTCCGGCACATCTACCTCACTCTAAAGATCACCAGTGAATTCCAAAGCTCCTGTGTGTGATTTTCTTTGGAACCACTGCTGCTGGAATACCCAGTCACCAGGCAATGGCATGAACATTCTCCTGTGTAGGCTGTTGATTACAAGAATATTTCTGGTGACCACATTTAGTGGACCTGAGGCAAAGCTGAAGTATGGCAGGGGTTGGGAAATCTTTTCCTGTTACAATAGATGGAGGCTCAAGAAGTTGCATGTACTGTTCTGGTGCTTCAACAGGTTATAAATGAATAAAAAAGGTAGGAAAAAGCAGATCTGTTGTAAGGCATGAGAATCCTGTCAGGGTGCCCCAGCCAAGTTATCTTCAGTTACCCTTATCAGAGCTGCTGGAATGCAAGCAGTGCTAAATTGGGAAAGAAGACGTTGGAAGACAGAATAACAAGACAGCAAGAAAGCAGATAAAGAGGGACTGTACCATCCTGGACTAGAACCAGTCAGGTGTCCTGAAAGGTGCATGCAGGGCGCGGGGACAATGCGGAAGATCCAATCGGGTTGTGCGTGATTGCGTGAGCCACAGCTGCAGAAATGCATAGGAATGGAGTAATGTAAACAATAAATGGATTCCTGCGTAATCAAATTGGTTCGTTGTTCAAGGGTCCCGTGTTCCCACACTGATCCCTGATAATCAGTGTGATGTCTTGCTCAAAATCAACTTTTCTTCTAAAAGCTGCAGTCTACTCTGAAAAAACAAGGAATAGATACAGACTTCAGATGTATGTAATAATCCTGTTTTTCAAAATTTGCTGTTTTCAGGAGGGGTAGAGTTAATATGACATGATAGAAACTTTAGTTAAACACACTGAGGGTTTCTGGACAGGTGAACAGGTAGAGCCTTTCTCCTGGCATCTGCTTCTGGAATAGTTTGAGGTTGTGATTAAAGATACTGATGTTGAATAGCTAAGCAGTGGCCTTTCTGCTCAACTTCCTGGTGCTCCAGAGTGAGAAATCGGCAGTGATGACCAGAACCAGGTTCCCTTTTTGACAAGGTTTAGATAAAAAACTGGTTTCTCCCTTATAATCTGTAACGCCTTTCCAAAAACAAATTTTTATCAAGATTTATGGCTGCTGTCTTAAATAGAAGCAGTTCTTTTGTAGTAAAACCTCATTCTCATCTTTAGACAGCTGCTGAGGATTCAGTAAATACATGTGATATGTCATGCATATATTTAGTGGGAGCATTCCTAGGACAGTTTGAAAACAAGTTTTGTGTTGCCCTTGCTGGTGAAATATATTTACAAAAGTCTCCTTGAGCTGAGCTGGTTTTAAATGTTGACCTTATAAAACAGTTTTCCATTTCAAATTACTTTTCTCTGGTGAGAGAGAGAGTGGAGTAAAAAGTTTGTAAAAAGGGGGCATAGGGAATATTAAAAATAAAATAATTAAAGTGTAGGGTTTTATTTGAAATATTTTTGCTATGGAATGATTCTTGATCAGCTTTATCCCTGAATATGACTTTTTTTCATTAAAAAATTTATTGCCATATTAAATTGGTCTGGTTGAATCAATTAAATGAAATTAAAAAGAAAAAAAAATGCTGATTGTGTGGAAAAATCCAATAAGGAAATTGGCTTAATCTTTTGTTAGGGATAAAAATAAATGGTATAAATTGTACCCCAAGTGGTGAGAAGTTCAGGAATATTTCAGTTTGGATCCCTGGTTTTTCCTCATCAAAACAAACAGGTGTGAAACCTCTCTACTGATGCTGCTTGAACATCATGTACTTCAATTTGGATCAATACTGGCTTGCAAATAGAGAGGTCTCTTATTTAACTGTTTGTTAGTGGGTGACTATCTTCTTTCTCATTTCTGCTGTTATTAAAAATACAATTATATTGTACATATGTATCTTGTCTTTCTACATTCTAGCACTAAACTGTAGGCTGTGACAAAATAACTGAATTTTTTTACCAGGAGTATCAACCATTTCTTAACTTCTACAAATGTAATGTAGGTGCTGAGTTTTCCTTTGAACTCAGGCTGTGCCTGAGGTGTTGCTTCCCATGTTTCTGAGCAGGGCAACTCCAACTCCCTTGACTCACAATTAAAGAATGATCAAGAGAAAGCATTGTGCCATCCTTCAGCTGCTTGACCACCAACTAATATCCATCTTCAGAGAAACTGTCTTTCAAAACTAAAATTGGAATTTGGGCTGAGTCATTCAGTTCTTACACCATTCTTCTGGTTTCTGGTTTCGGCCCCGAAGAACCTTTTTTTTTTTTTTTTCTCTGTGATGCTTTTGCTTCATCTGGAATTTTGAGATGAAACTCTACTGTTTGCATGTATAAGAACAATTCTGGGTTTTGCCTTTCACCCCAGCCCTATGTTGGCCAAATATCCTGAAGGTTTGAGTCTCTCAAGCTTGGCTACAACTTCTACCCTGTTGTTATTCCCTGTCTCCAAGAAGAGACTTTGCTAAACTTTTCAATTTTCATCTTGATTCACCTTGTCCATGAACATTAGGCAGGTTTAATTGCAAAACAAGGCAAAGGTTTAACAAGACCAGAGGTCAAGGTTTTGTTGGCAAGGCTGGAAGCAGAAGATCACAAGTAAGTCCAACATAAAACACAACTCTGGTTTATATGGACAGCATTTCTTCCAGCCTGTTCTTGTCTCTCTCATCTGGAATTCTCTGCCACAGCCTCCTCATGAGCACTGAGCTTCCAGGTTCACCAAGTCATTTTCCTTCCCAGAGAACTGAACACCTATTCTCCCAAACTCTCCTCCCTTGCACTGCAGAGCTGGGGATGAATACAAATGCAAAGCCCTTGATGGCTCAGGGAAGAAATGTGTCTGGGGCCTGCCATGGTGGTTCCCCAATCCCTGCTTTTCCCCACATCCCCCATCTCTGCTCTTCATACCAGAAGGAACCATAAACGCTTCTGGTTCTGTTCCGAAACCTCCCATTTCTGTATCCTTTGTTCCTCGACAGCTTTCTCCTTGGTGCCACTTGGAGCAGTTTATCACCTCCCTAGGCCTGTTGAGAGTAGTGTTACATTAATATTAAATATTAATATTGTTTAGTTCATAGTTATATGTACAGTCTGTGAGGCTCATAGTATTTTTTATGTTACTAACTTTCAAAAGACCCCATATATAATATATTTGTAATTATGGTCTGTACATGAAGTACGTATTTAAGGTGACATTGAAAAAGAAAACCTGCTGAATCTTTTAAATTCTATCCAAGAAGTGCAGAAGAGATTACAGATATGTACTACAGATTTTCTGAATTATTGATTTAGAAACTTTAATTTGCTAGCAAAGTAACATGGAGTAAGATCAGTTTTTGCAAAAGAAGGAAGCCTCTAAATTTCATTTGTGTCTTGATGGCACTTAAAAAAAACTTTGAAAAAACTAAATTCTGATCCAAAGTACTGATCCAAACTGTGACATCAGCAGCTTTGGGTTGCGTCCTCCCCCAGCAAAAATATTTCACAAATTTTCACCGTCTGCAAGTTTTCCTTTGAATTCAGCTGGAGTCTCACTGACAGTGAGCTATGGATGAAGTTCTTGGGCAGCTTAAACTCTTCTAAATTACAGTTCTCTGTTCATGCCTTGAGTCTCAGCATGCTCAGTTCTGCCCCTGCTGCCTTCTGGCACTGCTGAACGTGTGTGGTGAGCTGGTTCAAGGAGCTGATTGAGACAAAAAAATAACCCTACAAAGGGGAGAGAACAGAGTTTAACTCAATCAGGTCCTGACCATCCCATCATCCACACTGTGATGGTGGGAGAGAAGGGGGAACCAATCTTGCATGGACTTCAGCTGATTTGGAACAGCATCCTAAAATGGGAGGTGTGGAAGTGGAAGAATATGGATTCACTGACTGATTAATGATGTCTCAGAGAATCCCAACTTGCACCAGCCTTTCATGCCCCATTGTTTTGTGACCAGTTGCCAATAGTAGTGTGTCTGTAGCCATCACAAGGCAGCTCCACATGAGATCCCTCCAGCTGCCTTCAAATCTTAACTCTGTGGTGCTACAGACTCAAGCTTTGCCTACTGAAGGGAAAAAAACCCCTGATTTTACTACTATTTCCCTCTGCCTCTGCTCCACTGAATCACAGCCTGGGACAGTAGGAAGAGCCTTTCTGGCAGAGCAGAGCTCAGTCTATGGTAATTTACCCTGCTTATGACCTCCCGCACACTTACCCCATTTACTTTTGAAATGACCAATTTAATCAGGCACATGTACAGCACAGGGATGGGTGTGTGAATATCTAAATATGTGAGAGAGGGAACTTCAGATGTTTTATCTTTCATTAGCTAATAACAGCAGTAATGACCTCAGCAGTACAGGATGTCTCCTGCAAAATTAATAACCACATGAGGGTTAATGGCCCAAGGCGATGAACTCTCTCAGACAATCATTAATCTACCTTGATGATTATCGCTTCATTACTGAACACTGAAACCTCCTTCATGTGCCAGTAAATGCTTGATTTCAGCCCTCCCCAATGATGTGCACAATGTGCCCTCTTCTTTCTTCTGGGTGGGCAGGAGAGCAGGAGAAAGCTCTGAGGTGCAAATAAATGTCACAACTGTGAGAGATACAAAACTAATTTAAATATGAGTTTGGAGAACATATTTCCCCAATGATTGTCTGTTTTCTACCTACATATTAAAGAGAGCTTTAAGGGGTATTTTTTGTTTATGTTTTTAAGTAGCTGTAGTCTGGGAAACAATACCATGGCTTATGAAGCAAAGACCCTCTGAGGTGGTTATGTATACAGACTGTTTAATTGCTTGGGCTGTGTATTTAGATAGTGCCCATTAGTGCAGAGTCCTTGTTTTCCTTCCCAGGAATAATAACATCCTGCAGCTGAAAACATTTCCCATTCATTGCTGCTATTGATCTGAATTTAGACCTGCAAACTCAGTGTGGAGAAATGGGAACTGAGACACCCAGAAGAAAACTGTGTCAGGATATTTAGTACAACCGGCCCCTGCCACAGACTGAATTTTTTATGGCATCTTATTTCTGTCTACCTGGAATAGTCTGCTTTTCTGGAACAAGGCCAGTATCTCCAGAAGAAAAGGGCTCTGAAAGCATATAATCTTGCTGGCTATGGAATATAGAAACTTGCACAATCCCACGTCCAGCCTTTTTTCCTCCTTGTCAGCCTATGACAGCTGTGCACGTTAACCTTCAGAACTCCTTTTTTTTTTCTTTTTCTGCTTTATCATCTCTGCTGCCAGAATTAGTATTAGTTGGACAGTGATTAATATAGAGAGGGTGCTGCATAACCAGTTCAAATTTGGATAGGTAATTAGGACCTCTAACCACCAGCACCAAGTTAGGAACAGCTGCCGTTCATTTGGATTTTGCAGCAGCACATAGACCTGGAATATAATTTTGCAGTTTCTCTGCCTTACTGAGAAAACATAAACTGTTTACTCTTTTCTTGCTTTGTTTTCTGTTTTCCTTCGTGGAATGTGGGAGGTGTAGCTGAGTATTATTGATGTAAAGAAAGTGCAGTCATCAACCATGATGATTGGAGGTGGTTTGTTAGGGATGGGAGAACTCTGTAAGACTCCGCAGTAGCAGTCTGATACTGCACAAGGGCAGCCTGCCAATATTAGGGGAGTTGAAAAAAACACTGACGTGCCTGAATCTCACACATAAACTGGGGATTGGAAAGTGACAATTGGGAAAATTCATAATCTCAGCCTGCAAAGTGTCTTTCCTGCACTCTCTGATAGATGGAGTTAATAGAAACCTTCTGAGTTAAGTCCTCATCCGCACAGTACCCAAACTGTAAAAGGGATTTCCAAACAATAATGAGGAAAAGTACCAGGAACCGTAGTGATGACATCACTAATTATTCCATTCAGCACGTGGTTTTGTAGTTTTGGCAGGCCCTGTGGTTCTTGTTTTTTATGGAGACTGATCCATGCTGGCACCCTGGACCTCCCATCTCACTCTTCTCTATCCCATAGGATCTGTGGGTGCTCAGCAGCAGATCTGATGGGAGATTTTTCATGCTGTGCTCTCCAGTGAGCACTACCAGATGTCCAGCGGTTCTAGAACCTCATTCCATTGTACAACTAATTCACAGCCAGTGAAATGATAAACAAGGTGATGACTGAATGTAATTCATGGCCCATGTAATGATAGAGCTGTCACACAATGGCTGCAGCTGAAGCAGTTTCTGGGTTTGATGAGTTTTTGTTCTTATCATTTTTGAACAGACCAGGCCTGGGCTTTTTTTTCTGGTCGACTAAGTTCATTAATTGTCCACAGCTGAAAATTTATTTTTCAATTGCAAGGTCATCAACCTTCAGTTCAACCTTCAGAGAACCTGGTTGTAGTCAGTTGTAATTAACAGCAGAACTGATGGGGAATTTTGCCTATTGGTCCTGAAACCTCTTCAGGTAAATGAAAAAAGAGGTTTTGTCTACTGGTCAATGAAGAAGAGAACTTCAATTTTCTGAAAAACAGCCAGGATGCTACAGGTAGGGTAGCATAAATACATTAAAAAAAAATACTTGTCAAAACTGTTGCTTTTATAAAAGATACCCTGTCCATAGCTGGTTGGAAATATGGCCACATACACATCATAAAGAGTAAATCAGAATGAAAATACTGAACAGCTGCTTTTGATAGGATTATTGATTGCATATGCATAATTTTATGATGGATTAAGTAACAAATTTGTAGAGACCTGCATGGAATTGCTTTTCCACAAGCACACAACTGTTGGGGAAAGGTCAGAGCAAAACTGCATCTCTTCTGTTTGAAAACTCCCAAGTACACTTTTGAAATGGTGGTAAATGAAATATATGAACCAGTGCAATCCACAAGTAATGAATGGAACAGCACAGCACACAACTCTGCTTAATAACCAACTAAATAAACAGGCTTTTGTTTAAAATCAGCGGGGTATTGTCAAATTATTATTTTTATTCTTCATCTATTCAGGTTGCCAGGTTATGGAAACAAGGAGGCCTGAGCGGTAGGTCCTGTGTCTCTCTGACCTTTGATTTTCGCCAATGTCAAGGGAAAAACCAACCAACCAGTCCCCAAAAATTGCCATTGCCACGTGCCTGCAAGGCTGCTGCTGACTGTGCAGGAGCAGTTGGCAAATACCACTTCCAGATCTGAATTGCTTTGTCTTTAATGCAAGTGTAAGAGAGGAAAATCATTCTCTTGCTTTTATATCTATATCTGGCTCTTGCCAATGTCTGTTTTATTAACCAAGGTGTTCATGACCCATGTTTCTAAGTTTGGGAACAAACAGTTGTAAAAGGATTTGAAACTTCTGCTTGAATTAAAAATAGGAAAAAACAGTGCTTGACAAGCACTTACGTAATTTTCTAAGTCTTTGACAACATAGACAAATATAATTTCAATCTACTGACCACAGTCCTGTGGCTTTATTTCAGAAGGCTGAGGAGAAACAGAAGTCTAAGACACTTTATTCTGACGCTTGAAAAGCCCCTGTTGTGTAAAAATGTCAGCAGGAGACAATGTATACCTTTCTTAAAGAAGAAGTTAGCAACACCTCTGGGTTAATTGCATTGACTGCAGAGGGAACTGCAGAAAAGGTTTTTGTTGTGCAGTTGGGATCCCAGAGATAGAAATTGTACGTTCAGTAAGTGAGTGAATTATTCTGATTAAACTGATCCCTACGACTGGTCACTGTCTGTGCTCTCTGTGTCAGCACAAAAAGAAGGGAAACTTATGAGAAGAGACAAAAGAAAAGGAAAAATACTAGACCTGAAAAGAAACTGAAGCTCTAATAATGTGAAAAGCTTCCTTTACCTCTGGTGGATTTGCCCCTTTGATCCTACCCATGCAAGGCTGGGCATCACTGCCTTGTATGAATATAAGGCAGTGCATTAATGAAGTAAAAAGTGATTAGCTTTCTGCTTTAGTAATGCTTCTTACAGCAAATCTGTGGTCATTTTGAAGTACTCTGGATGTATGTCAAGTTTTGAAGACTGTCTTTGATTTTGGAAGCAGCTTCTGTGTTGCAGTGAGTGCAAGCTGCAGACAATGTCCCAAAGCTGGAATTGATGAGAGTTCCACCAATTGTCTGTAGCACAATACGAATTAGTTTTAGTGCTTTCAGCCTAGTGTAGGCTGCTGGTGCAGATTGGGATTTCTCACCACGCTGCCCCTCAGTGCACTGGCACCTGTTGTCCACCCATGCAAGGGTAACTCTTTCTCAGGGGCAAAAAGTTCATCTTGTTTCCATCAGCAGAGTGTTCCTCTGAAGTTACTCTTGAATGTCAATAATGTGAGCCTGCTTTAACTTCAGGCTAATTGTCAGGGATTGTTCCATATGTCACATGTCAGGGGAGGAAACAAGAACATTTGTCACCTATTCACGAGAAGCTTGTGGCAGTGCCTCACATTATTTCTTTGGTTCACCTGGTACTTAACTCATTAATACTGTGTTGAATCAATTTGGGCTGCCATGCCTGCAAAAGTATCACAAACTAAATCAAGATTTCTACAAAAGTATTGATCACCACCTTACTGTTAATATTTATTTTTATGTTCATGTCTGAGCATAACCCTCTCCAATTAAACCCTTGTAGGCTTCCATCCCTACCAGTTGTGCCCCAGACACATTTAACCATCTTGAGACTATTTTTTTATTGTACTGGACTCTGGTTTATTCATTTGGCTTGAGCTGTTCTCTGCTCCCTGGAAGATTTCTGCCTTTTCCTAAGCCCTGTCCATGAAGTGAGCAGCATCAGTGCACAGGAGGGTAGTGACAGGATGTGTCTGCAAATCCCATTATCATTGCAGAATTAACAGGGTGAATCTTTGCTGGTTTTGTTTGTTTGTTTGGGGTTTTTTGTGTTTGGGGGGGGTGGTTTAAAGAATAGGTAGGTAGGTGTTTGCAGCTCAGTTCAATGTTTAGGCTCAATGACCTTGATTACACTCCCAAAACTGACATACCATGTTTTCTTATTAACATCCCACCTCTGACCTAAACTCTCTTCCATTCCAGCCTACCTGCCTAGAGGACATTAAATACTGACTTAAGGAAGTGCTTAAGTGGGGAGTTTTAAAATTAGATTCTGAAACAATCAACCTTGAAATAAACACCTTTTAGTGTGCTTGGCTTCTCTGGCTTCCTCCTGAGGTAGAAGGATCACACTCCAATTTCTCATCTCTTATTCCCCCTTCTCCTCCCTTTTCCTAGCATTAATACTGACTACCAGGGATTGAAGTTTTATTGAGAAAGGCCTTTCGATGTGTTGCTGTAGCTGATGACAAAGATGGCAGGAGGTCAAGCAAAACAGATTTGTCTGCTGGCATGTTGTGCCAGACAGTCACAGCATAAAGGAGCAATGTGTCAAGGGTTTTGTGTATGGAGTGATATTCGCAACATCTTTTGAACACCAGTGTCCAAATCTCAGGCCACCAGCAGTGCTCGTCACCTCACAGTACGTCCCCGTTTGCATCAATAAAATCTGGGAGCCATCAGTCACGGTAAAGACCTGAACCTGTGTTTGGGTGCTCTGGACATAGAAATGTCTAAAGTAGAGTTGGATGGTGTTACCATAAAATCAGTTTATTAATAGCTGGTATGAACCATGAGGACTACATTGCTCATTTTTAATGCAATTCCTTTGACAGTAGCCTGATCCATTTGGCTGTAGAGTGGCTGCATGTCTCACCCTGCATTCTGTTACACAGGATCTCTAATTTTTTCTTTATTTCAGTATGACTGCCTACTTTTCAAAATATTTTGGATTTAAATCTGTTAATCATGTGAGCAATCCCCTTAGCTGGCTGAATGAAGAACATTTACTTGAATAAGAGTAAAAACTAATAGCTGTGAAGGGTTTTCCTCCATCTAGACATTGCAATAGAATCTTCTGGAACAATCGTTTAGCAGAACACAAATGATGGAGTTTAGCCCCAGGAGAAGATGTCTGAGATTCTGGTTTTCTGTGTAAGGAATAAGCTTGAAATCACTTCCTAATGTTTTTTGAAACTGTGTGTGCTCCACTTTCATTTATTTTACAAGTTTGGTGGGACTGCTTGGAGTCACAGAATGGGTCTGGCAGGTCAGAGGAGTGAGAACAATCTGGAATTCTTGAGAATGCAAATATTCCATCCCTGCCCTTCTGGGAAGGAGCTCCTGTGGAAGGGAGTCAGCACTTGCTGTCCAGTGCAAACATTTGCTGCAACCTCTTCTCTTTCCCTGTGGAAAAATGAGCTGCTGCTGACTTTGCCTTTGCCAACACTGAATATCCTTCATGAGAATACAAAAGCATTCAATGACTGCAAGGAAAAAAATGCACTAAATACCCACTTGCCTTAAAATCTGTGAATTTTTGAAGCACAATTTCATCTACTAAACATGTGGAATCGATGATTATTGTTTGAGACATTGCAGTGAGCTTTTTCTGTTGTAATAAATAAACAGACTTTGACAGCCTCATATTTTCATAGTACTAGAAAGATGTAATTAATAAATGGATGTGGGCTGAATGGGTACAGAGGCATAATTTATTCTAAGAAAGGTTGATTTGGAAGTTAATAATGTGAGGTTATATAGTACAGTACAAGTCAAAGCTAAAATCTGTGGGTGACTGTAACTAAAGGCATCTGTATTTTCCTGATTCATCTTAAAAATGGAAGATGATTCCTGTTCACAATTCCCAGATTGCAGAGATGTCTTACAAGTGCCCATGTTTTGTTTAGTTTTCTATTGCGGTTGTACAACATGCATAAACCTCCTTTCAATTTCCTGCAGAGGCTTTAGCAAGTATAGATTTTTCTGGCTGGCTAGTGGAAACACTGTTTTCAGTTTTCAACTGAACAGAGTACTTTCAGGGAATTACGAAACAGTGAATTAATAAATGCACTGTTTTATTGAGTGATGCATAATTTTGAAATTCTGAACTACTTTTCAGTAAAATGGCTACTTTGAGACAAAAAACGTTTGATATTTCCGTGAAGGACTTATTCTTTCTATTTCTGAAATCTATCAGTTTATAATTTATTTAGATTTTTACCCTGGAAGTATTTTTAAATGGGGAAAACTTGCTACTCATTAGAAAACATTTTTTTTTTTGGCTCTGTGCAACTGTGCATTTTACTGTTTGGTTGTGGGATTTATTAGGGAAAGACCTCCTTTTCTGTCCTCTCAATTCAGTGCAGCTTGAAACTCTTATGCTTTCTGTGATTGTAACTTTCAGGGAGAAAATAAAATAAGCTAAAAGTAATTGGAGCTTGTATTTAATACAATTTCAGTAAAAACAACAGTAGGTAAAACAGGAACAGGCAGCTGTGAAGACATGGGAGCTGTGTGAGATTTTAAAACTAGGCCCAGTACTCAGCTCAGTAAATTTTAGGCATTCTGGAAGTTTTTATGGCTTTCCTCCCCGCTGAGCCCACGTATCCTCCCAAAATTATATTAGGTGCCATTTTCAAACAGGGGGAGTTTGCATGTTTCTTTGTTGTCTGAGAAAGTGTTATTTTCTGGATCTTTAGGAAAAAAAAGAAAGAGATTATATCCTTACTGCAGAAGTTGATAAAGAGATGTTTCAAATTATCCTGAGTTTAGATCAGAAAGAGCAGGTGACATGACAGTGTAATAACAGAGTATCATTGTGCACCAGCAATCTGATACAATTATCCTGTTATGTCATGATGGATTTTGTATTACTGAGGCTTCAGTGGCACAGTGGCACAGCACTGGGAAAGTGTCGAGAAAAAAATCCATGGAAATAATCAAAAAGTTGCTTGTAGTTCTTATGCACACATTAATCACAAAATAAAGAGAAGGGAAAGAGAATATGATCCAAGTCTGCTCAAGTGGTTGGAATAGCTCTTGAATATGAATGTTCCAGTTTGATCTGTACAGATCTCAGCACATGGGCAGCCACAAAATGTCAGTCTGTCCTTCTCCTGAGAAGTGTCATTCCTAGCACACCTTCATGACACAGGCTGTTGTTTTTTGTTTGATTGGGTTTTTTTGGTTTGGTTTTTTTTCTTTTTTTTCAGGAAGTATTGATTCGTCTAAACAAAATCAGATATTCTCTGGTGCAACAGTAAAATTTTGTACATGATGTTCTCCAGTGAACAAAAATTTGATGCTATCATAGGCTGGAAAAATCAATCATGTATGCCTACTTTCCTTCACTGAAACTGAAGTTATTGGTGTGAAAAATGACTGAGAATGGTCTGGGTGTTGGAGGACTCTCAGACTGGGAGATCTCTTTGGCTTAAGAATGTGTCACTTATTTTTTACATAGCAGAGAATTTTATTTAAATAAATGGTATGAGATAATTTGTAGCTACAGAGTGGGACTGAATTTGTTGTCTGTGTACGTCACACCCACAGAAACATTGACAGAAGACTTTTCTGGCCCGTGGGTTTTGTGGGGGATTTTTTTTTCTTGTTTGGTTATCGATTCAAGGCTATTATCTTGGATGATGATATCTGGAGTTTCACTGCTTGAGTATCTAAAAGGCACGTTTAAGTTACTTGGGGAAAATTACTGAGATAATTATGGGATTGTAATATAAAGTACCATAATTACACTTTAATGCTTCTTATCGATTATCGAGCTTTGCACTTTGCTGTAGAACAAAACACTGAATACGTTTCTTGGCCCACCCAGAAACGTAAAACTTTAATATCCATTTTACAGAGACAGTTTTTCAAACTTAGCAAGTAGGAACTTCTGAGATGAAAAATACATACTGCATTTATATGGTTTTAAAGAGAGAGTTGGCTTAGATGGGATATTAGGAAGAAATTCTTCCCTGTGAGGGTGGTGAGGCCCTGGTACAGGGTGCCCAGAGAAGCTGTGGCTGCCTCATCCCTGAAAGTGCCCAAGACCAGGTCGGACAGGGCTTGGAGCAACCTGGGATAGTGGAAGGTGTCCCTGCCATGGCAGGGGGTGGAATGAGATGAGCTTTAAGATCCTTCCAACCCAAACCATTCTATGACTCTATGATGATTCTATGAATACACGTGTATGTATATATTTATCATGATTTGAAAGTCGCACGTCAGTAAATCATCAGGCAAAGGCAGATTCTGAACAGCTCTTCATAAATCAACAAAAGGAAATTCAAAGAAGCTGTTTTACTGTTTCCAGGTAATGTACAAAATAAGCTCTACAACAAATGCAGGCAAAAAGGTTTTGGCTTTTTGACTTCATTATTCTCCATTTCTTGCATCTATTTCAAAGACTTGCTGAATAAGGTTCTCACTGTAGTAATTAATAAAAAGATAAATGTTCTGTCACTGCAAAAATTCCTTATCATCCCTGAGTTTTCAGTGGATGTTGATGCTGTTCTGTCTTTCCCCAGGCTGCCACTTTTGAGTGTGCTATTCTTGGACAGTAAATGCTTGTGGGGCAGATAAAAGGAGGTACAGCTTTACCCCCAGTCCCACAGGCAGGAATTTTATTCCCTCTTGTTCCAGGTATCAGGGAGTGCTCAGTTACCTCATTATGCTCCTTAAGCTCTCTGCCTTCTCTTTGCTTTGGTACCTCCAAGTACTTGGTAATGCCCAATGCCAGCTCACAGATGGCCTTGTCACCTCACTGGTGTCCTTCCTGCTGCCAGCTTCTCTATGGTTTGATAGTGAATGTGACCAATTTGGATGGAGAAAGTGGAATTGGAATGTGACCAATGAACCAATGTGAGCAATTTGGATGGAGAAAGTTATTACGCATGAGTGTGTCTCAAGTTTGTTTTTAGGACACAATCATTTTTATCTATGAAATTATGATCAACATGAGAAGCATTCTCTCAGGCCCCTCATGAGAGGCATAAAAAAGGTCTGAAGGTTTGCATTCTCTGTCTCTTCCCCTCACGAACTCAGTTGTTTCCCACCAGCTGCCTTGGGGCCTCAGGAGGCTCCTGTGACATTTGGATTAAGCTCTGCAATAACAATATTGACTGAAGTGTTTTCCTGGTCAAAGTAGCAAGGCTGTCCTGTTCTGTAAATACTCTGTCATTGTATTGTTATAATCTTACATTTTAGACCCTTCTGATGTAAAGTGGATTTGTTTTTCACTTGCATATAAGACATACAGGGCCATTTCTTTATCTGCCAGATGCTCTTTCCTCTGTGCCATGTTCACGTTCCTGTGGAGGTAGCTGGGATCATGCTGCCATCTCATGGCAGGCCACAGTTTAATTAGAAATGACAAACAGCACAGGACAAATTAGTCTTGTTATGTAAATTCATGAAGATAAGTAAAACCAATAACAATTCATCCTGTATTTTAAAACTAAGAACATTCCCTGCTTTTCATGTAAGAGATAATGAGGCCGTAAGGGGCAGAATTACAGCTGAGCCTACTGTATATCCTTCTACATGTACAATTTTTTGTGCTTTTGGAAAAATAAAGGACCTTGACTACCCAGTACTAATATTAAAGATGTCTGGGATATTGCAGCAAATCCCACTGAATATTGCTATCAGTACAGCTCAGTCCCCAAGAAAATATCTTTCTCTGCTTCCAGCAGCAGATATTACAAGACATGGTAGAGGAAACCATAATTAAATCTATTGAGGTGACTTGTTACAGAGCACAAATGTCTGAACGCTTGACAGAAAAAGGAAACATTTTTTCTTTCTCTTCTGAGGGCAGATAACCCTGTTTCTTTCAATTCTTATTTAAGAATTCTCAGTCTGTGAGTCTGTTCAACCATCTGACATTTTAGTGCTCAGCTGAGATTTCATCCTGCACCCAGCTCTAGGATATCTACCTGCCATCATGATAGATTACTCTTAAAAATCGTGATCTCTCTGAGTCTTCAGTTATCATCAAGGGTATTTTGGCACAGGATCTGAGGGGGGGGAAAGTTGTTTTTGTAGTTTTTGTTTTGCTTTTGAGATGTTTATTTCAAGACAGTGATTTGGCCAGGTATTCCTAATGGCACTGCTCAGCAAATCTGGAATTTGAGGCATCATTCGGTGTCCTTCTTCCAGCAGCAACAACAGGTGGGATAACTGGGCTGGTAGCCCTAGAAAACGTCTACCCAGCTCCCTTCTGCTTTTGGGATATGGTGCCAGCCATAGGGGAACTCCTTCTTCTTTTTCCATCTCACATTTGTGGGACTTTGATCTCCCAGAATATAAAATCTTGACCACTGATTGGGCTCCCAGGTAGCAAGTGACAGGACAAGAGGAAATGGCCTCGAGTTGTGCCATGGAAGGTTTAGACTGGATGTTAGGAAAACATTTTTCATGGAAAAGGTTATAAAGCATTGGAACAGGCTGCACAGGGAAGTGGGGGAATTCACCATCCCTGGAAATGTTCAAAAACCATGTGGATATGGCACTTGAGGATATGGTTTAGTGGTGAACATGATCGTGGTGCTGGGTTGATGGTTGAACTTGATCTTAAAGGCCCTTTCCAACCTCTGTGATTGTATAATTATCTGGAGCCTGTATCTACTGCCCAGAGACAGGAGGAAAGGATGTCTTGGGTTTCACAGCGGTAATTTTTATGAATTTGCTTGGTATGGTGCACATTCTTCTTAAAGAGTTAATAGATAGAGTTTGAAATATTAAAGTTACATAAATTAGCAACTGAAAAACCTGCAGTTTAAAGACTGAATGTATTGGCTAGCTGTGTTTCTGACATGGAAAATAACCTTCATGTAGTCTTTCAGTCAAATATTTTACCCTTCTTAGGAATATAAATTCAGCCTCTGATATGTTTGCAGGCAAGAGCATATTTTCTGAAAAGGGGGTTCACTTTGTTAACTTCAGCTTATAAAATGACCTTGCTATGGCCATGGCCATTCAGTGAATAAACTGGAAGGAGAACTTCTCATCTCCCAATTCATACATCTGTGCAGTTTTTTCCGTGTTGTTTTAGCGTAAAGAGCAGGAGAAAAGTTAATTCAATATAATTCTGTTCTTCTCAACCATCTTCATGCTTTGAGAATTTCTCTGGGCTGATTCAGGTCCTTTACATACAGCAAACAGAGCAGGATGTCACTCCCCATGGAGCTTTCTGAGCTGAATGCCTGTGTTGAGATCAAGAGAATGCTTGGAAGGCTGAGTCCAATACATGAAATAAATTTTAAACCCCTCTGAATTTTGCCAACTTAAGTCTAAAAGGCGTGGTTTTTTCTTTTACCTAAACACCAACTCTGTCAAAATCCAAGACTCTGCCATCTGTTTATAAAAGACTGGTGGGAATTGACTTTTATTTTCTATATTTAACATCCCACCATCCAGTCAATTGGATTACAATCAGTGACATTACAAAACGAAAACACAACCCAAATGCTATCACCCTAAGCCTTGGGTGTTCTTGATTTCTTCCAAAATGCTCACAGTAAAAGTACCAGCCCCTTTTCTACCTCCGTCAAAATGAAAAGCAAAAGTTACAGCTCCAAAAGCTTGCAGATGACTTGTATGTGTTTGGTATCTGTAGTTGTTTTCATTAGTGCTTTATTTGCTTTGCTTTTCTCAGAAATTTGTGTCTTTCTAGTTGTCCAGTAACTCTTCTGTTTCTGGACAAACTCAGAGAAAACAACAATGTTATTCCAAATGAGAGGGAAACTTTTGGTGATTGAAGAGAGTGAACAGTTGCAAAACACAAGAATAAGCAAAAAAAGGAAGCCTTTTTTGGATGTTCTTGACTTAAGAGCCTGGTGACATCTGTCAATCTAGCATTGAGTGATACAGTTTTTCTCTTTAAATTTTTGTTCTTCTGTTGTTCAATATGATATTTTTTCTTCCCTCCACATTCCTATTTTTATTCTCAGTCTGGCACAGGCTGCCATGTAGCTCAAAAGTGATAAACAAGTTTTACCCTCCCCTTTCTTGCGCAGAACATCAGTTTTAAGACTGTTTGTGTTCATCCCATGGCACCTAAATGTCCTCTTCAGGTTCCAGTAATTGTCTTAAACACACATCATAAGTAACATTTTATGATTGCACATGCATGATTTTTATCATCTTTCAGTGACTTTTAATTCTGCTCAGATATCACAGTGACATTATTTCACGCAGAGTGAACTCGGTATGGACAGTGATTGTTCTAAACAGCTTTTTCTTACCACGAGCCTCTTTTTATCAATTTTAGGGGATCGCACACTCACAGTCATTCAAATAGAATGTTCCTGCAAGTTCGCTTGGTCTTTTTATACTTCCTCCAACGAAAATTGTGAGAGGGTTTTCATTGTAGCTGAGGAGAGGAGAATGCATTGCAGGAGGTGGTGGTTGTTCCCCCAGGATGCTGCCCTATGAATAAAAGATTGAGGTGCATTTCCATATGATACTTTGTCTTTTTGTTAGATACTTAAAAAGAAAATCTGTTCAGACTCTGATAGACTGAATGAGAATGAAGATGTTGGCATTTCCCAGTCCAGCTGGAGGGCTGAGAAGCAGGAGTTGTTAATGGCTTTGCTGTCAGGGTTGTTGGCTCTGCCGTATCTTCACCCTGGCCTGGCGCTGTAATTGTAGCTCAGACACCGGAGATCAGAGATTGCAGCAGATTCATGGCCTTTATTGCTGCATGATTACCCACAGTGATTCAGCAGGTACTGGGAAGACCTGTACATCAATCCTTTTAATAGATGCCAGCTCTTTCTCCAAATCTCTGCTTGGCCTAACTGAAAAAATAATAAAAAAAAGGAGAATAAATTAGTACTGGGAGGCTTTTTTCTACTGAGACATTCTGGAACTAGATTGCCCTGCATGTGGATCACAGTGTTGTTAGAACAGCTCCAAGATTTCTTTCAATGACAGTGGTATATTCCAGGAGCGGGAATGGTGCAGTGGCAGTGGAACAGTGCACACTGGGACTGGTGTTCACTCCAGTCCCTCCGTAATTATGTTGTTACACCCTCATATTGTTGGTCCAAACATAAACCGGCTCAGAACCCTTCACCTCATCCGCTGTATAAACTTTCTAATCTATTTTTTCTTAAATGGGATTTTGGGAATTTAGTGAGGTAGAGGATCTAAGGGCCTCTGGGAGCTGGAAGCCAAAGCTCTATGGAAAAGTGTTATAACAAATTTTAAAAAAGGAAGACAGGTGTAACTTCCCTGTGCAGCACTTTTATAAGGAATATAATCCATCCTGTTAGAACAGAAGGCTTTTAAGAGTTCTGAAGCAGCACATAACATTTGAAAAAATTGGATAAATGTTGTCATTATTATATCCCTGACACTTTCAGTTTCTTTGTGTGGGAAAGACTATACAGAAATAAATGGCGTACAATTCAGTTTACTCTTTTCCACTCTTAAGGGACTGTTTTGTCCTGCTTAGAAAATGGATGTGTAACAGAATTACTAAAATTATTACAGACCAAGATATGGGGTATTGTAAAAATGTGGGGAAAATGGGAATTTGTTTTAAATATTGTTTTTATCCTGTGGCAGGACGTGTCTACCTCCTCTCTACCACAGATGGTTGGTGCATATGCAAGAGAAAACCCAGGCAGGTCACAGGCCCAGCATGGGGTCATCTCTGGCACCAAAAGGGCTCAGGCCCCCAGCTATGAATCAACATCTTAGTCTGGAGGACAAACGTGGGAAGAGATGAAAGAAAAATAAATATTCTTGACCAAAAGACAGGGTTCTTATGTCTATAAAAGCCCCCACAATTATCACAGAGGCAGAAGCCTTCTACACACATGCACTGAAAGCGTGTCAGACTTCTTCCCGGAGTCTGGACACAGCTTCCCTGGTTACTTTCCTGGGAATGGAGGGAAAGGACTTTGATGTGTGCTCTACCAGGAAATGGATGGTAAGAAACATTGGATCCTAAGTTATATTATTTCTTCACTAGCTGTAAAATTAATGGTACCTTTAACCCCGTGTGTAATACTAGTAGTCTCCTTTTGTCTTATTCCTGTGTAGTAGTAGCCTGTCTTATGTCTGTTAGTTTTGTGTCTATTAAATAAATAATTCATTCTATAATAGACTGAATCAGCCATTATTAAAGAACTTGCGAGTGAGAGTGGATCTTGGGGTGCTGGCCACCTGAATAAAGCTACTGCCTGCTGCCAGAGGCCTGGGCAAAAGGCCGGGACTTATTTAGACCCTCATCATCCACTCATAACATAGGCACAGGACTGATTCTTACCTCTTTCTAAAACAGTGTACTTTACTTTGTGAGCAATTCTGATCTTCACTGGTATTATGTCTGGGGACGACTTTTCTTTTCTAGAGGTAAGGAACGTGCTGTGAAAAAAGCTGTCACAAGAGGTTTTTCATCTGTAATAATAATTTGGAAAAACATGGGGGTGCAGATCTCTCCACCCCTCTTTTTTCTTTTTTAAAAAAAAAATTATTTAATTGCAGTCCTGGCTGTAGGGTTGCATGTGTTAAACAAGAGAGGCTGACTTGATGGCAGTCAATGACCAAACTCTTACTGATTTCATTATGGTAATAATTTCAACTGAGATGTCACTGTAAAATCTCTGAGTTCTTCTCTTTCCTGCTGGCCTTGGTTGGATCTTTTTTGATGTTTTGAGGACTGATTTGTGTGTTCTTGAGCATGTACCACAGCACGAGATATTGAAGTGTGCTGTAGCTGAAAATCACCTTCCCTAAACAGAAGATGGAAAGATATTGGTGAATGAGACAAATTTTTAAATTCTCTGAACTATTATATAAAAGAGTTGGGAAGCTGACAAAAAAAAGGGGCTACAATGCTAGGGGTCTTCCTCCTTCACCTCCCCTCAGTGAAGCCAACAGGGTGTGTAGTGTCAGCCCCTTGCTGTGCGCCAGGATGCAGCAAGATAGGACTGCAGAACAGCTTTTAGGTGTGCTAACATCAAGGCAAATACTGCCTTGGCAATTTTCCAAGACTCTCAGGTTACAGTTCTTTAGTTGAGTGTCTGTTCACATCACGCTAATGGCATCAGCATACCAGCTCTACGCAAATATTCCCACTGACGTGAATACCAACTGGGTGAATGTGGTGGCTGATTGGCCTGTGGCACAAGGGACAGAAAGAGCTCTTGGTAAGACTCGGTAAGACAGTCTCTGGTGCCAGAGACTTATGGTCATGGTGAGAGAAAGAGGCTTCTCCCAGGATGCCATGTTCTGTTACGGTAACATACGCCAGTTGGGCTCCCCCCGTTGGCGCTCAGCCTCTACCCCTTGTCACTCCCCCAGAGCTTGCCCATTGGTCCCCGTTCCCTAGTCCTGCCTTTCCCCCGCCCCCAGATAAAACCCCGGTTCGCCGTTGTTCTCTCATCTTTGCCCCTGAATCTTCGGCAGTGTAGAAGCAATAAATGCTCCTGCTGGAACTCATGCAGAGAACCTTCCCATCTCTTTGTCACCGACTTTATACTGAAGCTAGCCGTGCGTTTGTGCATGCACACGTGCGAGCCCACAGAGTCGGACAGAGACAGTAATAGGTGAATAGAAAGTGTAGCATTTTTGCTTCTAATCTCACCCATCTCCTGCATTTGCTACAAATTTTTATAGTGAAAACAAACCTGCCTGAGGCCATCTTGCAGCTGAAAGTAATGATGAAGGGGTGATGCTGATAATTCACCCACACTTGAAAATGTTCAAATTCTGTCCTGACCTCATCCAACAACTTTCACACAAATTATTCCTTTCCTGGAGGTCTGTGTAGTGAGAGGAGGTCAGTGTAGTTGCTCTCAGCAACCTGAGTCTTTCCAGTGCCTGACTACACTTCTGGTAACACCTACTCTGTGTCGGAGTTCGTCCTTGCAATCTCACATTTTCAACTTCATCTCCCTAATGTCTTTTTTAAAATTTATTGAAAGAAATAACCAATCCATTCATCTTGCTCTCCTTTTTCAATTGTTTAGTTAATTTATTGAAGAGTGAAAAATTATTCTTCACTTGTGGTGGACGAGTGATCCCAGTTCAGGTTGGTAATGAAATTATGTGTGTGGCTGTGACTTGGGCAGGAGAGTCAAATGAGTAAATTTGCAGAATTTCAATGAATTCTTAAGTCAGTACCCAATTTATCACAAATAAAACATTTGCCCTCTGTAAGTATTTACGTGGCAGTGTTTAGTCATCCCTGGTGGGGTTTCCTCAGTTTCACGCAGCCCTGTCTGGGAAAATCCAGAAAGGCACTGCCGTATTTTTTAAGGCTGTGAAGTCTTCAACAAACTCTTCCCTTTTAATCCACTTTTTCCTGAAAGAACAATAAGCTTGCAGTGTTTCTTCTCTTTTTCCTTTAAAGGAAAAATTGCTGAGATATATATATTGGGAATCAGTTATCCACCAACTTTTGCTGATGTTGCAATTTACCAATTGCCAGCAATTAGTCCTAAATTTTCTCTTTCCTGTGACACTGCACTCCTATAAATTTTGATCATAAATTCTGAATAAACACTGCTAAAATCCCCCTGATAATAAGAGGGATTAATAGCAGCAAGCCCCAAATTACTGTTGTGTGCTTTATAAATTAACACAAAGGTGAAAGATAGCTGGAAACTGCTTATTTGTGCACTGGGGCTGGTTCTCCACTGCTTAACAACTTATCCTGCCATATATATTAATATAGTGCTGTAATGTAAACCTGAATTGTCTGTTTTCCAGCAGTACAATTTGTTAATTAATATCAGGACCCCAATGTGTGGATGCTTCACAGGGAGCAGCCCAAATTACAAAGAACTTTAGTTGAATATAAAAAGAACTGTAAGCAGAGACATGGAGAACGATTTCAGCAAAGCCACATGTCAGATCAATAACAGAGTTGTGGGAAAAGTCTATTCACTGCTGTCTGTAATGGGGGCTCAAGGCATAAAACTTTGTCATCTTTGGGCTTTTGGAAAGAATTTTCTATGGTCATGGACAGAAAGCTTTAAAATTTCTACAGGAAAGAGCTTCTACAAAGCTGTCTATTTTAGAGGAGTCTTTCAGAACTGGTTCCAATTGAGCTATGCTTGGTCAATCTTCGTTCTCAGTCTCTTTCAGACATTAGTTTCACTGAGGAGTTATTTCAGGCATTCTTTAGTCAGAACATTAAGTGCCCTCATTCCATCCAGAAAGGAATTTAGGAAGGTCTTTTTTTAATGTACGGTATGTGGAAGTCAAAGACTTTCTCCAAAACACTTTTTTTTCTTTAAATGAATGCAGCATTATCTGAATGCCAAGATTTTTTTATATTATTTGACCAAGTAGTCAGAAACTTTGCAATTGCTACTCCTAAAGATAAGAGTGCACTATTCAAATCTTGGCTTTATTAGAAAACCAACAAAGATCTAAACGAGTTTCTCCAAATTACTTTGAGGAATGGTTCCCCACTACAAATAGCTTCTATGATATGTTGGGTTGAAGAAAGATAATGTAGGGGAAAATAATTTTCCAATGTAGTTGCCTGTGTGGGTCCCTTTCCTGCCAATTTAAAGATACCCTTGTTCATATTTTCAGCTGACATAAATTTTGCATTGCTAATGGAATATGGAAGTGCTACCTTAAGATCTTGCAAGCCCAAATTTCTGGCTTCTAAAGCCTTGTGACCACCTTAATGGAAATGTGCTGGCAGCAGCATCCCCAGAGTGTCTACGAGAGAGGTTCCTCTCTGTTTGCCTCCTGGGAACAAAACTCATGTGGACTTCTCTGACTTGTTGAGTCAGTAAAGCGCAATGGGTCTACTCTTAAAAAGAACTCTGGAATCTCTCTCACACTCTTCTCTTTTGCTATTCTCTTTTGCTGTTTATGAATAACTATCTTTAATAATACTGTGAATTCATGATATGTACAAGTACTCCCTGGGGGCTCAGTATTTCAGTCTGAGCCCTGCTTGTCTGAAAAAGTTACCCTAGTTACTAATGTAGAGTAATTTTGTGTGGGCTGGTGAAGAGAATTTTGTCTGCTGAAGTTTGTGGTTCTTTTCCAGTTGTGCTCTGGGGCAGCATTTCTGGAAGTGATGAACATTTTCTTGAGTCTAAATGGAAACATCACTACTGATTTTGGAGGGAGTAGGTCAGCTGAGACTGAGCTTTTGGGAATATTCTTCTGTCTCTTCCCAGACAATCTGGCATTTCATTTTCCTTGCCTGAGCCAGGTCCTTTACATGACATTTCTGCACCATGTCAGAGCACCTTGCAATCAGTAATACCCCTCAACAAGCTTCTGTTTGAAACCCCCTTTCTTGCCTTACTTTCTTATGCGTAACAAAGGTACAGGATGATGATTTCTTTGCCAACCTGTTACAGATATTGGTAGCAGCAGTTCATTGAAAGCAGCAGGCTGAAATCACTGCATCATACTTCTTCCCCAAAGGCTGGCTCCAAAAGTGACATTAGTCCAGGTTTTTTTTTTCCTATGATACCTTCCCATTTCTAAGGAAGGGAAGCTTGCAGATCACTGCAGAAAGTGACATTCTTTTAAATATCTGGAGTGGATGTCACATTTGAAATAACATCTGCATTATATTTAGTGTCTCTTTAAGAACTTCTTTTTTTCTCTAAATTGAAGTCTTGGTGCTAGATCCAAGATAATTCCCTATATTTGAAAGGAAGCATTGGATTCTCTGGTTTCTGTGGTGATTACCTAAAAAATATTAGCACGAAGGACTGACTGTTCCATATTAGACCATGAAATTACACCAAATGCCACACACCAACAATTGTTTCTTCTACACAAACATGACTCTAAAGGCTTGACAACACTGGCTATTGTTCTTGGGTTGATGTTTTGAAATAAGTGTGAAGTCTTCAGTTGCTGTATGAAGACTGATTCTCCATGGAGTATTTTTCTTTTAGTCAGGATGCATAATTCATTTTTGAAACCTTTCTCTGCAAGAGGTTTACAATCAATGAGCTCATGGGCTCTCTGTATGAGGCAGAGCTGCATACAGGGTAATTGCTGAGTTGGATCCATGATGTCAAACTTCATCTTTCAGAGTATTTGTGAGCACTCACTTACTGCACAGAGGTGCAGAGAGCATCCTGCACTCTGGGATTTCTCTCTCTGTAACCTACTGCACTCTGTTGAAACAGTTTCCATCCTTCCTTTCCCAGCTCTCTGGGGTAGGGACAGTTTTTGTTTCTTGTTTTGCTCAGCTACCATGGTGTTCCTTGTTCTCCTCTTCTGGAACACAGGGCATGGTACACCAGTAAAAAACTGGAGGTTTGAACAAGCAGACAAAGAGCTTTGCTTTTCTCCGTTTGGCTCAGTCTGTGTTACATCACAAAATGTGTGTCTGGTGGCAAGGACTCAACTATGGCTCTTCCATGAGTTCAGAGTCCCTTGTGTTGCCTTGGGCTGAGCTGAAATAATCAATCAAACACTAAAACAGCCTCAGCTACATCAGGCAATGTAATGGTTAAAACCATATAGGATGGCACATTCCAGCCTTGCCCTTCCTGTGGAGAAGGACACACAGTTATTTGGTATCTGCCATAACAAACTCTCACATTGTGGTTAATTGCCATAAGAAGAGAGGTAAAAGAATATGTTCTATTACTTCACAGTTTGAGTCATTGTTTTGTCTGGAGTGTGTGTGCTGCTTCTCCACTTCTGAACTAAGACTCTGATATAGCTTTTTTAATGTGCATTTTCTTTGTTTTGCTGCTGTAGATATAGTGTGACTCTTCTGTTATGGGACATCCCAGGAGCATACAGGATGTTTTCCTACACAGGAAATACTCTCAGATATAATTTTACACCCTTTTATGCATGTCTGTCTGTGAATTTATTCTGAGGGATCACTTCTTCACTCTTATGTGACACACTTTGCGTGAATGGCTTTGGTTTCAGCTGGAATCAAGTAGGATTTTTTTCTGTTCTTGTATATTGAATACTTACAGCCATGTAAAGTTGATGTGGTTTACATACAGTAATATTTTCAAATATACAAATCTCCAAACTTCTGAAACACTCGTTTTTCTGTAAATTCGTCCACAATGACCTGAAATATTTTTCTGCTATATAGAAGGTAACAAGATGTAATTATGTATAGCTGAGCTCCAAATAGTTTTCCCATTGTCCGTTGTGCTAAAAATGTGAATTCTTTTTCCCTTTGTCCCCTTTCTCATTCTTTTTTATTTCTTGAATAAACTATTTTTATTATCTTTTTAAGCTTTTTATCTAATCCTATTCAGTGGCTTTACTGTGTCATTGCCTACTATTTTCTAGGATGGATTTTTTTTTCTGAAGTTTTTTATTAATGCAGCACATATGTATATTCCTTCATTTCCTTCCCTTGGGTTGCATTTTTTCTTGCTGTCCCCTTTTTCTTGTCTCCCACTGCTTGTGATAAATACCATTTTTGCATTCTCTTTGTGGATCTTGGCCTTCACAAAAGGCAAAGATACCCATTTGACATCACAAAGAGGATGTCAGTGTTTAAACATCAAGGGTTTCATTTTGTAAATGCTGAGAGTGCTTATGGTCTCCAGCAATTCACACTGGAATATAGGTGCTCACTTCTACAAATTTGGTCTTATTTTCTGTCTTTCTAGCTGATAATAAACTGATAATGAATGCAGGACCTTGCTGGATAAATATATTAATCATTTAACCATTGTACAAGTCTCCTAAACTTGAAAATATCAAATGAAACATACAGATGAAAACTTGCATCCTTCTTGGCATCAGGAATGACTCCTATGAAAACACACATAAAAGTCACCATTTATTTTAAAGTGAAGGGATGTGGGCTGTGGATACCATGAGTGCAATTGGTCTTTCTAGAACTAGCATTGTTACCTACTCCTAACACAGAAATGAGAAAACTCTTCAAATTAGGGAAATCCAGTGTCTGTTTTCTGGGAATGCTGTTGGTGTCAAGTAGAACTTGTCTGGCTGTGAACACAGCGCTGCTATGCCCTTGGAGTGGGACTCGATTAAAACTCAGTCATGTAATCTGTTGACAGGATTCATAATCACCCAGCCTTGGACTTCAGTAACACAGCTGCACTCCTTTGTAAGGAAATTTTTAAAAATCGTTTCCCCTTTAGCTGATTTGTCCCCTATTTATTTTTTTTTTTTATCCTGAAGTTATGGATTTCTGACATTGCTCCGGCAATAGAGTTTAGCATATGCTGGGCTTTGAGCGCATCAGTGGAATTTGATGAGGTATCAGTGTGTACTCACCAGCCCTCAGAGCAAGATTTTTTGTTGCAGTAGAGTAATTTCCAGTGTTACATTCTGGTAGGACCCGTAACAAGGCCAAGACTCTGATAAATGTAAATACCATAATAGATAAATGCAAATACCATAATAGCAGATGTCTGGGAGTTAGAGGGAATAGAGAGCTGGGATATTATCATTAAATATATCTCCAGCTTTATTCCTGCTGAAATGTTCTTTTCAATGAGCATTTACTGTGGCAATCTCTGCTGTTGAGCTCTGCCAAAATCCTTCGTTCTCCTCCTCCTCCTCAGTGCTCACGTTGTCCTCCCAGACCTGTGCATTTCCTGAGCAGTGATCAGTTATGTCAGTAATAACATATCTCATGCATTTTTTTCCTCAGCCTCGTAGGTCACTCTAAGGTGATGCTCCCATTCCGCATATGGGTTTTGCTTACCTAAATGAAGGAGCTTTATTTATTTCTGAAATGACAGGTAGTTACTGTAAACCTGTCCAAATACCTTTTTTCTTCTTTTTCCACTCTTAATAATACCTGGATCGATGAAATATTTGTTTCGTGTATTTCTAACTTCGTAAGTGCATTAGCAATTGAGGTTTTTACCTCAGATTCCCTCCCTGTCCTACACTTCATTAATTCCACGCATCACATTCTTTCCAGCTTTATTCTAAATTGCTGTATCATTTACTCAGATAAGTTAAGTTGTCACAGAAGCTCTGTGAAGTGTTTGGTCTTTTCATACCCTTTGGCAGCTTAGTTTTGATTTTTAAATAACAGCTTCTTTTTCTCCTGTGTTCTCTGTCTCCTGTTCTGATAGATCAGCTTGAACGAGTTGTCATGATGTGAACAGGTATTTATTCCTACTGAGACATGTGGAGGTGTAGAACAGGCCCCAGTCTGAGACTACCTAGTAGTGGCTTCTAGGGTCAAGTAGTGAGAGGGGAAAAAGGATTTGCAAGCACATGGAATTTACAAAATTAATTTTCCCTGGTCCTCTCATTTATCTGTTTAACCTGTTCTCTACAGTTATTAAAATAATGATATTTTTGTCTGTTGACAGAAAAGGAATCTTGTAAATATTTGAGCAGATAGGATTACATGAAGATTTAAATAGCCATCTTTCAGGGCTTTCTGATTTTCAGTCTTCTTGTTTCAAAAGGTTTTCCATCTGTTAAGCTCTGCTTCAGAAAAGCACTTAAGCACATACTCAAATCCATCAGTACAAGGAAGACCCATAAACCTGGATTTAACTAGATGCATATTTCTAAATCAAGGCATTAAGCTCTTTGCTCAACATGCAGAAAATTCCATGTTTTTAATCACAGTGCTAGTATGCTTCCTTGCTAAAATGCACCACCATATATGAATATTTATCATTGAAGGAGCCGTAGTGCAGATGGGAAGGTATGTTTTCTTCATGGAAAACAACAATTTGGAATATATAACCCAAGTTGATTGGAGGGATGGAGCACCTCTCCTATGAGGAAACGCTGAGAGAATTGGGATTGTTCAGCCTGGAAAAGAGATGGCTTTGAGGTGACCTAATTGTGGCTTTTTAGTACCTGAAGGAGCTACAAGATGGGGAGAGACTCTTTACAAGGGCTTGGAGTGTCAGGATGAAGGGGAATGGCTTCCCACTGACAGATGGCAGGGGTAGATGGGATATTGGGAAGAAATTGTTCCCTGTGAGGGTGGGGAGGCCCTGGCACAGATTGCCCAGAGAAGCTGTGGCTGCCCCATTCCTGGAAGGCCAGGTTGGATGCTGCTTGGCGCACCCTGGGATAGTGGAAGGTGTCCCTACCCATGGGATTGGGTGGAATGAGCTGGACATTAAGGTGCCTTCCAACCCCAGCCATATCACTCTATGATATCTGGTGGTGGCAAGAGAAAGACTTACTACTTGGGGCCTAACCTTGCCCTGGAGTTGTGCTTAGATATATAGGATGAAATGCCAACCATGGCCTAGTTGATACTGCAATTAAAAGGCATGGATTGCAGCACCCCGGATGTATTGGGAGCCACAAGCAGTCTGGCACCAGTTTGTGGGTGGTTTTGATCTTATAACAGGATTAGTGGGAACTGGGAGCTGCTGGACCCAGAGCTGAACTTTGTCAACCTCATCAATTTCAGGTGGCAATTCTGCCCAGCCCCTCTGTGAGTTACCCATGTCACAGATCCACCTGATCATGCTGGGACTCCTTCAGGTATTCAACTTTAGGCACAAATCAGGTCCTTGCCCCTTTCCACTTGGAATTATGCACTGTCTGTGCGGGTAAGATTTACTGGTTCAGCTGATAGGATCAGGAATTTTTGCCTGTTCGAGTCTAATACAAAACAGTGTTGATGTTAGTGCCTTGCCACTGCTCTAACCCAAATAAAACCAAACATATTAAATGGTATTTCCAGATTTATTTTACCAAGTTTCATGGGTGAAAAAATTAGAAAAGAAAGGGAGGAGAAATAGAAACCCTTTATCACAGAATCACAGAATGGTTTGGGTTGGAAGGGACCTTAAAGACCTTCTTGTTTCAACCCTTGCCATGGGCTGGGACACCTTCCACTAGACCAGGTTTCTCAGTGACCCATCCAACCCTGAAAAGGGCCTTTGGTTTTATCTCTTTTAAAATAATGCGTAATTAGCCTAAGAAATTCCTGTGAGCCTAAAATGAACAGATTGCTTATATTTTTAAGTAATTTCTGAAATGACAATTTACTCACAGAAGTCTGATATCTTCTAAATGCTTCCATGTAAAACATATTTTACTGTGGAACCTCATAAATATTAGAACAAAAGGCTTTGCAGAACAAACAGGTCTGAAAGCACAGAAATGCACAATGATTCATTTCTTGTATCAGTCATTCAATACATTATTAACTTTCCTGTGAGCAGGGGCAACAGCGCCATGTCTGTGCCTGAGGAGCAAAAGTCAAAATATTCCCAGAGCAGCACAGAGGAATTTATTTTCCAGGTATTGGTATTGCCTCTATTTGTAATGTGCCTAAATGCAGAAAGCTGAATGCATCTATCTTCAAATCTGGAATTAGACCCAACAATACACCCTATTATGTTTTCCTGTGAGGTTGCTGAAAGCTCATGTTATGGCTTAGCAGCATTATTGGGTGTTTGCAGTGTGAGCCCAAGAGGAGTCATCACAAAGCCCCACTGGCCTGGAATGGCAGGGCAGCAAGATATTTATTTTTTCATTATGAAAAGGAGAAATTGTTTCTAATAATCCACTGTATGCTCGACTCCTTTTATTTTTATTTTTTAAATTTAGCATGGAGCTCAGAAAAAACAACTGTAGAAATTTAATGACACAATTCACTCCTCCATGTATTTTTATAGGATCAATTAGCATCTAACCAACAATTTTTTTCTCAGCCCTAAGCTCAGCTATTATAGAGCCAATTATATCTCTGCATTTCAGTCTGTTGGAAGTTCTTGGCACAGCACTATTCCCAGGGAGGTCAGCAATGGTGATAAGCCATTCTTAAGGGCTTTTTCCACTATTTGCATTTTGACAGTTGTTGTATGTTGTATTTATGCTGACAGGTTCTATCAGCATCTACAGATATTAAACCACCAGTGTCCTTATTTTGCCTGTGCTTCATTGACATTCCTGGGGACCTGTGTAACTAAAAGCATAGATATTTGCATTAGTGCTAAATAAGTGTAGGATTCATTTAAATCAGGTAATGTTGTTCTTATTTTGCCTCAGCAGAAACACAATGCAAAGCACAAGTCCAGGAACACTTGTGGCAAGACTCTACTGCTCTAAAGGAAGCTCAATTTTGCGAAGTGCAGGTAGTATTTGATATTAGATTGCTTGGTGTCAATGTGTGAATAAAACCAACCAAAGGTGGGCTATGAATGAGACTCTGATTTTAAAATTCTGACACAATAATATATTTTACCTCTATGTTCTTCATCTCTGAAAGCATCCACGGTATGAGCTGGGCTGGGGTAAGGCTGGTGCTACCTTCTGACCCATAGATCTCTAAAATGTAGTGTTGGTTCTGTTCCTTGTAAACTGTAGTAGCGTCCCTCAGTGATTTAGAAGTTCCATGAGAGATCACAAGAAATACCAATTTTAGTAGTGACTTAAAGAAATCTGCAGGAGTGGGTACAATGGATATTTGGTAAGGCAATCAATGAGTGATTGGGGAACTCAGAGGACCTTCTGTAGAGCAATGGTCTGAGTGAAGAAATCATTTATTTAGAGTGAGGATGTTCAGAACATGGGATGATCCACTTTCTTGCGGTATATGCCTTAATAATAAAGTCCCCGTGAAGTGATCATCAATAATTATGCTAAATGTGAATTTTTCCACTCTTTAGCTATTGTCACACTTTCTTGCCAGATACCATGTTTAATTACAGACAAGTTAATTACTCCCCAGTCATGATTTACTGTGGCTACTGGCCGCTATTTCAACTTGATTTCTGTCACTTCTCAGGATGACAATGAAAAATTATGCTTCAAATTGGATGCCAAAGGAAAGAGAAATTCAGTTTAAAATTCAAATCTGGAATAGCAGCATTCCTTGGTAAACTCCAGGATGAAAAGACTGGAGAAAAATTGCACAATCTGTGCACCCCCCACCACCCACGATTCTGGTGTACAACTGAAACTGCACTAATTATCAAACCCATGAATTCATATTTGTCCACACTTGTTTGTTTGGTATCAAGCAACTGCATCTGTCATAAATTATGAATTCCCTGAAACAGAGTCTACATTTGAATCAATCCTTACCATGGCAGCATCACTCTCAAGTGCAGAGCCAGTTAGTCAGGAACTGCTTTGGGCCTCTTTCACCATAGCCAGAGTCCTAGTTTTAGACTTCTCTACCTTTGGGAGCAGATAAAAATGCTTTTGGAAAACTCTTCATGCTAAAATTCTGGTTTTGTTCCACTTATTATGCCAATTCCTTCAGCTTTTTTGCATATTTCTGTGCCTCTTTGGATTCTTATTTATTCTTTCCCTTTTTGCGTCCAGCACACTTGAGCTGTTTCTCTTGATATTCCTGTGTGAGGGATCATTGTCAGAAACAGCCTGTGTTAGAGTAAAAATTTGGAAAATGTGAGCAGACATTTGTTGTGTCATCAGAATTTTGCAATTCCGAGAGATTTGTCCAGTGAGACTGTTTGAATACCAGCCTGCTTAACTTACTCTCTCCTCACTAAGTTTCATGAGAATTATTTTGTGAAGTTATTACTAAGAATGTCAGCTCCAGCCATCACTGGTGATAACAATGACAAAAATGTGTCATAAAAAATACCTGAAAACTCACTTCACCTTGAAATTCATAAGGACATTTATACATACATTCCCTCTTCCAAAACAGACTGTGAATTTCATCTTCCAAATTTGCTCTCACTGCACACAAGAATTCATGGGGAAAATGTTCATATGATGCTTGGAACAACTTGGGCATATTTCATATCAAGAAGAGATGCTGGATCTCATTAATCACTCCAACAATGAAGTCTATTAGAGAAGTGCATCTTGTTAGGTATCTGCTAAGATTTAATTCAATGGTTTATTACTTGTAGGCGAGCAATCTGAAATAATTTATAGTGCCATGTGAAATCGTGAGATAGAAAATCATATGAGAGAGCAAACTGTGCTGTTATTAACTTTCATTTTCTGTTTGCATTTCATGCTACTGGTAAAATAAGTCCCTTCTAATATGAAATTGTATTTAATCTGTCCTATTTCTGCCCGACAAACAGATGACATGAATACTCTCTTTACCATGTTTGGCTAAGGATGTAGGATGTCTGGTTTCAAGAGCCTTGTCTGATTGCCTAACAGTGCTCACTTAATTCCTTGTTCCTTCAGTTATTTCATACTCATTAAATAGAGAGAGGGGGATCTGTGAATAAAGACTGCATTGGTGCCCTAAGGATTCCTGACTGATTCCCTTCCTTGGGGAAGGAGCATAAGTCATGGAGTGATTGGATGTTGGTGTGAGGAAGAGTGGGTTTTCACTCCTCTGCAGGCAGAAATGGGGGATTTAATTTGTAGAGTGTCACGCTGTGGGTGATTGCTGCCTTGTGTGCTCAGGCAGGGCTGAGCAGGCAAAGGACAGTGCCTTGTTTGGTTGTTATTGCTGGCTAATGACTCTGCAGGGATCTCACAGTTATTAACCCTCTTTGTTTCCCTTTGTAACTGCCTCCATCCCCTCCTGCCCAGCTGCTGCAGGACTTTGGCTCCATTAGGTTTTTTTGAGATTTGCAAGGAACTGAGTGGTGAGTAGGGCAGATTCTGAGCTGCAGCCAGCCCTACCCTCAGGACAAAGGCATGGGAATCCCAGGGAGGGTATCTCTGGACAGATGCAATGGACGCTGCAGAGACAGTGAACTGGACCCCAGTTAACAGCTGGAATTTTAAAATCTTCTTGAGCTCCCCCTCATACATAACACCTTTGAATTCCAGGTATTAAGAGATGGAGCTTAGTCAACTCCCCTGGAATTTGAGCTGTGATTATCCCAAGGACCTCTGTGATTAGGGTGCAGTGCTCACTAACATTCCTGTAAAATAACACAGTGCTTTAACAAGCGTATGATGCTCTAAAACAAATGGCTGCCTACAGGAGTAATCCTATAATCAGGATAATGTTTTATACACGAGACTGTTTTTGTACAATGCCTCTATAGTAAATGAGCCTATTCTGATAACATTGAACAAGCACCACAATTTTCCAGGTGGGCAACTTTGATTAGACATTGGTCTTTTTCTTTGGGAACTGCAGGTTCTGCTAAACAACACACTGTGCTAAAGTATTTAGCACATTGAATTTTCAATAAGATAATTCTTCTTTATAAATACTTGTCTTTCCTCTGTAAGTCCAGAAAGGTGGTTTTTTTAAAAAAAATTCTTCCTTGCAGCAGGGTTATAAATACCTAAATACCTAAGTACTCTGTCTAAATGCTGTCTTCTCCAGCACTATAAAATTGAGAACATTGCAAGTTTTTGAGATTTATCTCAGGTGTAAACATATATGGTTACTGTCACTTCTTTCACCTTTTTTACTGAATTTAAGTCACTGGGTTTTTTCAGTTCTAAAGGAGAACCAGCTCAGAGGTGTGACATTGTGGTGTGAAAGCCATGAGATCTGTGGGTTCCAGTGCTGTTTTCCCTGACTCTGCTCATGGTGAAAAAGCTGGATATGAGTCTTTCATCTGGAACAGACACCTTCCACCCTATGGGATAAACCAGTTGTGAGATGCAGGTACAGCTACTCCAATGTGTCCATAAACTCAACAGAACTCATGCAGGGATTTAAATTCAAGACCAGTCACTTGGTTTTGGCTCAAGTCTGTTTGGGGAGCCACGGCTTTTAAAAATAATGTGGAAGATTTACAGTCTGGAGATGCTAATATGAAGAGGATGGCTGCTCAGTGGAGTGCAGGGAAATCAAAGGATGAAGCATAAGAATATGTATTTTTCAGTTAATGTTTGAAAATGTCTTTCCATTTTCTTCAGCACCCATAATCATGTTATTTGATAAAACTACTTTCAGCAGTATATTCTAGGGATTAAGGATGAGCAGGATCATGGCCACAGAGGAACAGCAGTGACAGCTGAACTAGGGGCAGGTGGATCTGCCAGGGGTGAGCATCACCTGCAAGAACTTGCTCATATGTGCACTCTCATTTTAATTACAGATACTCTCAAGCTCAGATTTATCATCTTAGTTTCCTTAGTTTTACTCCTCTTTCTTTGTGTATTATGAGTATAATTTTCATGTTTCAGTCTATAAGATTTTTTCCTTCCTGAACTAGCATCTGAATTTGACATTTTCTTGATAATAAGTAGGTTGTGCTATAATCGAAGTACTCAGGAAGGCTGCATTACATTCTCTGGCAATTTATTTTAAAGACATGTAAATTGTGTCCTTCTTCCCAGACAGAGCTGATGCTACTCTATATAGCACATCTCAGGGCTTTTAAATCCTCAGGGAAATTATCTTTTAAATTACTTAAGGGGAGAAAAATAAAAAGGCAGCAGGGCTTGACACCAAGGATTAACTGCTCCTACATAAGTTAATTTGGTTTAAAGACCTTCTGGATATTGATTTGGATATTTTAGTTCTATAACTCCTAAATTTTAGGCAAACCTGGCACATTATGAATGTATTTGACTGTATATTAAAATTTTAAAAGTATTTATGAAATAATTGCCAAAGTCATAAATGCTCTGATATTCTGGATTTTTTTTAAAAAATCAAAAACAGAGTAATACAGGAGAAGTGGGAAATAAATCAATTTCTAGAAACACCAGCATCATCTGTGAAAGCAAACAAACAAATTCCACAGTTGGGGGACACCACCTGTGACTTTATCTGTCTCCTTTGTACATGTTACACTAGGTTTCCTACCACTGATTCCAAAGAGACATGGGGATATTTGGCATGTGGGAAGTTGAAATCTGTGGGATATTCAGCTGTAGGGAAGTAAAATAAAAGGCTTTCATCTCTTGCAGAAAAGTTGTTAGGAACCCTTGATGCTTTTTTTTTCATTAAAGACTTTTATTTTTTAACTTACTGTTCACTGGAAAGAGTGTGGATTTTTAACAGATAAATAGGGATTAGGAATGAGCAATACATTGGCAAAGCATCTGTAGGGTAAATAATTTCATGAAAATGACTCATGATAATGTTAGTTGGGGTTTGACAGGGCAAACCCTTGATTCTGCTACAAAATGTATTCATGTCTCGCATCCAGTACGGAATGTTGTTTGACTGGCAAAGCCCTTTTTCTAAAAACAAAAAAACCAAAAAAATCCAACAAAACCCCTCAAAACAACAACAACCACCACCACCAAAAAAACCTCAAAACCAAAAAATAACCAAACAAAAAAACCCCCCCAAACCAAAAAACCAAACCAAACCCCAAACAAACAAAAAAACCCCAACTAAACCCACATCCACCAAAAAAACCCCAAAAAACCAACAAAAAACCCCAAACACCAACAAACATAAAAAAAACCCCAAAAAAACATAAAACCCAAACCTCCAAACCCAAAAAATACTGGATTCTGTTACATACGCAAAGGGTGGCAGAACCTTTCAAAAATGTGCCACTCCAAGCAGTGTCAAGGATGCCATGAGCAGTTTGGCCTCTCTGAGCTGCTGGCTGTGGGGTGCACACAATTAACCCTAACAGGGGCCACATGGTGAGAGGTGCTGCAAATAAGTGGAGCTTTATAGAACAGGTTGTAAGACAAATAGTAATGTTTTTTCACCAGCAACAGAAGAGAGTAATCTGAGGTTTTCTATAGTTATTAATCTGTGTGGTTGCTCTCACTTCCTCTTGCTTCATCCCTTTGCCGCTTTTGGTACAGTTCTTCTATTCTAAACAGTTGTAGTTGGTTTTATTTGGAAGAAATCCTTTGATCACTTTTCCTTTGTGCTCCGAGAAAGTAGAGTTGATGGTGTGCATGTGCAGAGATTTCACATTTCAGACTACTTTTCTACTTTTTTTTTTTAATTGTGATGTGCATAAATTACTATTGATCTACTTTCATTTGCAGATCCTTGCCCTGGAGTGATGTAGCCTCCTACTGACATTTTTTGTTGCTTAGTTTTGAAACACCTGTCACTTTCACAGGAATTATTTCAATGTATCTCAATTGTTGGGGTTTTTTTTTCTGCTTTCCTATGAAATGAATGCAGCTTTCTGTATCTTTTTGTAATGAGAGTAATTATTTTTCTGTCTCAGTGTCACTACATTTCTTTTGCTGAAATGATTATGTCATTAGAATTCCCTTCAAATAAGTCATAAGGGCTTGCCAGGTATTCTGGGTGATGTACAGATTGTGAATTCACAGGACAGTGATAATAAATTTCTTCTTTCTCATTTTCTCCTTTAACTCCACAGTATTATGTGAATAATAGTCAAAGATTCAGGGTCTTTTCTAGGCGCAGTGACTTTATTTCTGTCACTTTAAAACATTGTAAGAGGGTGGTGTAAGTGGATCATGTTCAATTTTCTGGATTTTGTCAGTTGACATGTTTCTAAAAGGAAATTTAAAACAAAAAATGCTCAAATCCATAATATAGAAGATCATTATTTGTTCTCAGTAATTACAAAAACTGACAAGTTTTTACTGCTTGTCTTTTTAAGTCCAGTTGTCTATGTAGTAAAATATGTAACAAAGATATGTAGAAGTTTTTAAAATAAAAAATAAGCTCTTTAAGTGGATGTCATCTGTCCTGCACTGTAGGACTTTAGGCGCTACCTGAAATTGTACTGAGAAAATGAAACCTTTTTGCAGAAGTGGATTTAGTGGAGAATGAAGGGAAACCTGGAGGCACTTACGCATTTTAGGTCTGACCTCTGCTCAGGCTGGCAGAGTTTTGGAGTCTTTGGAGTGATGATCTGGGCTCTTTTCTCCCATGAATGAGATGGGAAGATAAAATAATAGTTGATATCAGCCAGGTTAGTCAATGCACAGTTTAACAATACACACTAAGCTGATGAACATGGAGTATTTTTCTCTATAGAATCAAACCTATTATTAGTCCAATATTTTAATTAAGTAAAAATTGGATTTCCCTTGTGATTTAATGATTAAGGTTGCATCAAATGACATTGATCTGAGGCTAGAAATGACATCTTTCACCTTCATTTTATGCTTACTTTTCTTCCAGCCATGTTTCATTATTCTCACTAGGAAATTTTCTTAAGAAAGAACTAATATGTAGAAAATCTTTTGCTTCAATATTTATTTATTTTCTCACGTTCTTTCTTCTCCTTTAAGGTCTTATTTGCAAAGTTCTTGATGTAACTGCTGATACATCTAAATGTCTGGTGGATTTTCTGAATTCCCACACATTCACGACCTTGGTGATCCTTCCCACATACCCACAGCAGGTACACATCCATCAGCATTTCATTTTCTGCTGTCTATGCACTCAAATATTTCAAAACAGTAGTTTTCTTTTTAATAATTCTATTGTTGTATTCTATTCTTGCTAAAACGATGAGCTTCTATTTTAATTGATATTGTTCCCACTTAGGCTGGTTACAGTGCCCAACACAGTACTTTCAAAGGTCCCTTTGTTGCCTCACTTAAAGGAATGTTGGAGTGTTCCCTGAAATAGCTCAATTGGTTTGGATTCTTTCTTCTTTTCTTCCCTGCAGTCCTATTCATTCACTTTCATGTTTGTAGTTTCTTGCACTCTCTTCAATAATTACACCTTCATCTCCCAAACTTTCCTTTTTTCATTACAGAACCTCAGACCAGTATAATGCTGCCATGAAATTCAGCTGGTTCCTGTATTTGTGTCTATTCCCAATTTTGTGTATTCTGTATGAATTTTCTTTCAAGGTAGCTGGTGTGACAGACCTTTTCTCAATGCTTTATAGTGTCCATTTTCCCCCCTCAAATGTGAGGCCCTTGACATTTTTATTCACTTTGAGAAGGAAAATTACATTGTTCAGAACACCACACTCCATGCTAGAACACCCAATAGCCTGATTTAGATCATTTATCTTAAAAACAGAACCTTCAAATCAACCTTCAGGTTGGCAGCTTTGTCCTCTAATAATTTAATGATTTCATTTTTGATTGCTGGTTTGAGAAGGCTCTGCCATCAGATCTATAGAAAAGACAAAACCTCCAGATTGCCTTCATCCTGTTGCATCTTAAAAAGATAAATCCTTTTCCCCTCACAACTGGCTTGAATGTGCATGGTACCTGCGAAACCTGAGGCCGTCTTGCAGGCTTGTGTGATTATGCACTGAAATGTCCTCTTGACATGGGCAAATCTCCTGCCGTGTCTGAGCAAAAGCTACATTAATTCTGAAGGACTTCTTTAGGTCTTGGTGACTGGTGGATACAAGAGGCTATAATTGCTGAGCTGTAGTCCTGCTTTTAATAGTTTTTACTTTATGTTTTTTTTTTAGTAGTTACACTTTGGATTTGCCCATCAGTAAAAAATAATACAAAGCAAACAAACCCAGCAACTATATATAATTACTTGTCTTCCAGTTATTAATATTTCTTTAAAAATTGTTCTATGATTTCTGCTTCCCAGGGAGAGGGACAATTGAAAGGGAAGTGTATGCAAATTCTATGATACTAAATTTGAGGACCCAGTTATTAACATTATTTATTGGGGTCACTGAACTACCCCAAGAGAGAGCTGTGGGAATGAGGTAACTCCCACTCTCTGAGAAGGTGAAACACTTTCCTGTGTCTTCTCATTTACTAATAGAATCCACCCTGCCTTGCATAGGAAAATACAAAATACAGAAGTAATAGAAAAGCAATATAAATTGTTACAGTGACACCACTGATAACACTGGCTGTAAAATTTAAATATACTGAGAATGGCTTTAAATTAACAGCTCTTGGAACTGTACCTTGTAAAACTCACTCATACGTGACAATTTTATTACATTTCTGTTGCACATACAGTGCTGGAATTACACATGTGAAGAACATCCATCGTGGAAAAATGAATTTTTGTGTGTTTAACAGGTAAGATTACAGTGGTTAAACACTGTAATTAGGATAATCATGGTGATAGGAGGCCGTGAATCCGTTGCTGCCGCTGCTTTGGATTTTGTTGGAATGCTTTTCCATGAAAGCTGTCAGCAGCAGAGAGGGAGTGGCAGGGAAGGGGGAAGGGGAGATGCACTGGCATTGATTAGGTGCATTTCTCATTAATGCAAGTACACTTACACAGAGACATTGCACATTGTCAAGCTTCAAACTGAACAGCCAAGGCAGGTAAACAGATATTTAACCCAACAAGGAGCAGGACTACTCCTTTAGCAAGGTCAGGGGACCTTGTAATGAACAATTATCTCAGGACAAGCTCTTAAACCTCATTTAATTAGGGTATGACCTGGCCTGTTCTCTTTGAGAAAACATTTGGCTATCTCCTTCCTGAATAAGATTGTGTGACCCGAAAGTATTCTTAGTTGTTTAACAATAATAATTCTGCCCCTGAAGATCTGTCCACCTATGGATGCTGAAAAAGCTTTACAGAGAAATTCTCCAGCTCTCTGCAGCATTTTGTGAGAGCTCTGTCTTTCCCATGCAAGCAACTCAAAACAATGTTAGGGTTTTGTAAACTTCTTGCACCTGCAGGTTGTTTCGCAGAATTGTTATGGTTCTAACTATAAAAACACTCAGAGATGAGTGCCTTAGAACTTGACCAATCCCCTTAGGGGGTGGATGACAAAAAACCAATTACTTCGTGTCATCTAATACACTTTTGCAAACTAACATATAAAAGTCTTTTAAGAGACCATTAAAGCGCTTCCATTTATCCCTGAGCCTGGACTTCGTGTCATTTCTCTACTCGTCCGTGGGGAAAACAGTGACATCCACCCTTGACTAAAGTTTTATTGAAAGAGTTGCATAAGTATCAAATGGCAGGATTTTTTTCACAATGTAGATTATTAAAAAACGAAGAGATCAATATTTTGGAGGCCCACTGTATTCAGGTTTAAATATCAGTTTATTTAATTTGAAAGGCTTTTTGATTTTACTTTATGCACCAAAAATTTTGCAAAACTTATTGACTGCAGCTTTTGCTCCGCAGAAGCAGCTGGAAAGCTCTTACTTGTAATGAAACACTTGATAAAAACTCATATATACTCTCAATAGACTAAAATTCAAAAATCTAGTGGATGCTGTTCTTTCTAGGAGTGATTTGGTGGGAAATAAGAATAATTTTCTCTGGGTTTGGGTTTTTTTGGGAGGGAGTGTGTGTGTAAAAAGTTATGCAGCAGAAACACAGAATTTTAATCTTTTTTCCCACACAGTGTCAGATGCCAATCTTTGCCAGGCCCCTTGGGAATGCATTTTCTGACTGAGTGGTCAGACAGGGATGCAGGAATACCTGGCTGGATGGCTCTACTGGCCACAACATCTCCAAGGACCTCATTATTTCTTTGGAAGGAGATAATTTTCCATCCTCTCTCTGCTCTTCATTGGTAGCTCCAATGTCTGTCTCTCTCTCTCTCTCTCTCTCTCTCTCTCTCTCTCATTTTACTTCCAAAATGACTAAATTGGGTATTCTGGAGATTGTTCACACCATCACAGTATCAACATCCAGAGCAGATGGATGTCAAAGACAGAGTAATGCACAGATTATCTCTTTGGAAAATCCAAAGAACTTTAACAGGGCCTATCCTCTGAGAGAGTGGGAGATATTTTTCCTTTTCTCTTTCCTGTGGCACAGTTTTTGTATAATAGCCCTAATCTTTATTGCTTTGTGGTATATAGTTCTTGCCATTAATGGCCATCAGGATTGATTAAATGCCTGAACCTCAATGTGCCTCCCATGAATGGTTATCAGGATTGATTAAATGCCTCAGCTTCAATACTTAATCAAACTCACCAGCTGTTGATTGCTGTACACTACAAAATGATCAGATTTTTTCTTAAATATGATGCAAGAAGGATTTTCCTACTGCCCCTCAAGGGAGCTTGTGGGAAGTTTTTCATTATGTTCATGTTCTTTACATATAGATAACAACAATGGAACCAGCTGAAAGGAAATACTACACTCAGCATTTATATTCACTAATAAAATTTGGGACAAGGAATATCACACAAAACAATTTAGATGAGATAATATGAGTTGTCTGCATTAAAAAGAATTTTTCAAAAGTGTTAGATTATTTGAAAATGTACTTTGTATATTTGGGTTTGTTTTTAAATCCACATGTCACTGCCAGGAAATAAGACTGTATTGATTTTTACAAGAATTACTCTGTGTAGTTGATGTTGCCACATGAATAAATTACTAAGTATTCTTTATTTAGATTCCAATGTATTACAAATAAATTCTTAGCTCATAATTTGCACTTTCAGAAAGTACCTTGTTGTTGAGTGTCACAATACATTCAGCAAATCCTCCAGGCTAATTGGTAAACAGGAAAAACTAATTGTGGTTTATAGGAACATAATTAGGCTGGAAGGAGAACCATGATCCCTGAGTTAGGGGGAAAATAAATGCCTGCATGGGTCCCCAGCCAAGTTATCTCTGAGACAACCAGGAGCCTGGGGACCAGGTGATGCCTAAGTGAGTGGGAAACAACAATATCTACTCATATGTCCTGCTTGTCAGATCTGCTGAGGCACCTTCCAAGGTTAATGGAGTATCTGGGTGTTATTTGTGGTGCAATAAAGACTATATAAGTAGTAATTCATATCTGAAAATAATAACAGGATAATGAAAAAATTAAGACAAAGAAAACTGTAAGTGAACAAAGGAAAAAACATAGTATGAATTGCTTAACTCTAAACTAGAAAATTTCTGGATTAAATCCTAAAATAATGAAGTACTTGGTGAGATTGGAAGGATGTGTATATAAATTGTTGGAGTGGAATTCAGTATGATCTGTACTTTAAAGCTGAAATTGGAATATCCTAGCAAGACGCCAGGGATTGAAGTTGTAAATGACAAAACAGTTCAAATGTCTTGGTATTTGTGTAGATCTAATCTCAGCTAATAATTGTACCCCATTTAGGGAACTGCTAAATTCAAACAAAAGTCACCCTGATTAACTGATGTTCTGTTGTAGTGGAGACCACAGAATCACAGAATTAACTAGGTTGGAAAAGACTTTTGAGATCATCAAGTCCAACCTATGATCTAACACCACCTCATCAACTAAACCATGGCACTGAGTGCCACGTCCAGTCTTTTTTTAAACACCTCCAGGGATGGTGACTCCATTGGGCAGATTATTCCAGTGCCCAATCACTCTTTCAGTGAAGAATTTTTTCCTAATGTCTGACCTAAACTTCCTCTGGCACAGCTTAGGACTGTGTCCTCTTGTTCTGTCAGTGGTTCCTTGGGAGAAATGGCCGACCCCCACCTGGCTGCAACCTCCTTTCAGGTAGTTGTAGAGAGTGATCAGGTCTCCCCCAAGCCTCCTTTTTTTCCAGGCTAAACAACCCCAGCTTCCTCAGCTGTTCTTCAAAGGGCTTGTGTTCCAAGCCCCTCACCAGCCTTGTCGCCGTCCTCTGGATGCGTTCAAGCATCTCAATGTCCTTCCTAAACTGAGGGGCCCAGAACTGGACACAGTACTCAAGGTGCGGCCTCACCAGTGCCGAGTACAGGGGAAGAATCACTGCCCTGCTCCTGCTGGCCACACTATTTCTGATACAGGCCAGGATGCCATTGGCCTTTTTGGCCACCTGGGCAACTGCTGGCTCATGTCCAGCCTGCTGTCCATCAGTGCCCCCAGGTCCCTTTCTACCTGGCTGCTGTCCAGCCACTCTGTCCCCAGCCTGTAGCGCTGCAGGGGGTTGTTGTGGACAAAGTGCAAGACTCGGCACTTGGACTTGTTAAACTTCATATTGTTGGACTCGGCCCATTTATCCAGCCTGTCCAGGTCCCTCTGCAGAGCCCTCCTGCCCTCCAGCACAGGACACCAAGCTCCCACTTTGGGTAATCTGCAAATTTACTGATGGTGGACTTGATCCCCTCATCCAGATCATCAATGAAGATATAAAACAGAACTGGCCCCAACACAGACCCCTGGGGGACACCGCTAGTGACTGGCCGCCAGCTGGGTGCAGCACCGTTCACCAGCACTCTCTGGGCTTGGCCATCCAGCCAGTTCCTAACCCAGCAAAGAGTGCTCCTGTCCAAGCCGTGGGCTGCCAGCTTTTCCAGGAGTATGCTGTGGGAGACCGTGTCAAAGGCTTTGCTGAAGTCCAGGTAGACAACATCTACAGCCTTCCCTGCATCCACCAGGCGGGTCACCTGGTTGTAAAAGGAGATCAGGTTGGTCATGCACAACCTGCCCCTCCTAAACCCATGCTGGCTGGATCTGATCCCCCGGCCATCCTGTAGGTGCTGTGTGATGGCACTCAGGATGATCTGTTCCATAATCTTGCCGGGCACTGAGGTCAGGCTGACTGGCCTGCAGTTTCCCACATCCTCCTTCTGGCCTTTCTTGTGGGTGGCCATCACACTGGCCAGCTTCCAGTCATCTGGGACCTCCCTGCTGAGCCAGGACTTATGATAAATGATGGAGAGCAGCTTGGCAAGCTCATCCACCAGCTCCCTCATCACCCTAGGATGGATCCCATCTGATCCCATAGATTTGTGAGCGTCTAAGTGGCTCAGCAGGTCTCTGACTGCTTCTTCCTGGATTATAGTGTGCTGTTCTGCTCCCTGACCCCATCTACCAGCCTAGGAGAACAGTTGTCCTGAGGACAACCTGTCTTTTCGTTGAAAATAGAGGCAAAGAAGGTGTTAAGTACCTCTGCCTTTTCCTCATCTTTAGTTACTAAATTCCCTCCGACATCTAATAAAGAATGGAGGTTGTCCTTGCCCTTCCTTTTACCATTAACGTATTTATAAATATATTTTTTATTATCCTTCACAGAAGTGGCCAGATTGAGTTCTAACTGGACTTTTGCCTCTCTAATTTTTTCCTACATGAGCTAGCAACTCCCTTAAACATTTCCTGAGATACCTGACTCTTCTTCCAAAGGTGATACACCCTCTTTTTTTCCTTAGTTCCTTCAAAAGCTCCTTGCCCATCCAGGCCTGTCGTCTTCCTTGCTGGCTCATCTTTTGGCACGTAGGGACAGTCTGTTCCTGTGTCTTCAAGATTTATGTTTTGAAGCATGCCCATCCTTCCTGGACCCCTTTGTTTTTAAGGGCTGCTTCCCAAGGTACTCTCTGAATAAGTCTCTTGAATAGGCCAAAGTCTGCCCTCTGGAAGTCCAGTGTGGAAGTTTTATTGCTGCCTCTCCTTGTTTAACCAAATACTGAAAATTCTATGATTTCATGGTCACTGTGCCCCAGACGGCCTCCAGCCATCACATCTCCCACCAGCCCTTCTCCATTTGCGAACAGCAGGTCTGGTGTAGTCCCTGCCCTGGTAGGCTCTCTCACCAGCTGTGTCAAGAAGTTGTCCTCCACACAGTCTAAGAACCTTCTAGGCTGCCTCTTCTCTGCTGTGTTGAGTTCCCAGCAGATACCTGGCAAGTTAAAGTCTCCTGCAAGAACAAGGGCTGGTGATTTTGAAACATCCTCCAGCTGCTTACAGAATAAGTCATCTACCTCTTCATCTGGGTTGGGTGGTTTATAACAGACTCCCACCAGGATGTCAGCCTTGTTGGCCTTCCCCTGATTCTTACCCATAGGCACTTGACTTTATCATCATTAATCTCAATTTCCATGGCGTTGAGAGCCTCCCCAGTATACAGAACTACCCCTCCACCTCTTCTCCATCTCCTGTCTCTTCTGAAGAGCTTGTAGCCATCCATTGCAGCACTCAATTTATGCAAGTCATCCCACTACATTTCTGTGATGGCAACTATGACATAGTTTTCTTGGTGTACCACAGCTTCCAGCTCCTCCTGTTTGTTACCCATGCTGCGTGCATTCGTGTACGTGCACTTCAGCTGGGCTGCTGATTTCACCCCTGACTCTGGCTTATCACCCTTGGGCTTGTTTCTGGAGATCCTAATTGCATCTGCTTCCCCCTTCAAACCTAGTTTAACGCCCTCTCAATCAGCCCCGCTAATTCATGGACTAGAATTCTTTTGCCCTTGAGATGAGATAAAGAATAGAGAAAAATTAAGATTAAGTCAGCTTTAAGGAAAAAAAAGGAGCTGAAAAATATCCGGAAAGATTTTTCTTTCAGGGAGAAATGCAATTCCTTCTACTTCTTCCAGGGGAAATGGGCGGACAGGGTGCCATACAGCAAGAGACAAGGAAAGTGCTCGCCCAGGGTGAGCATGAGAATCCTACAAACAAAAAAGGTGGAGAGTAAAATGTCTTAACTTAATCCATGTGCCAAGTCAGTATTGGAGCCAGGATTCATTTTCTGGATTTAGAACAAAACCATGCTCCCACAGTTTGCGTACAAACCCCAAAGATTCAGCAATTGTTAATAAGGTAATTCCTTTCCCTGGCTCATCCCATGATACCCTGCATTTGTTAAAGTCCTGGCAGGCACTAAGCGCATAACTTCTAGAGGAGCAGGGGGCAAAAAACAAGCTGAAGGTCATATTTTTCCTGTTACAAATAACAGTGGTGTGGCTTTGGGTACCTGGATCCTAAAGACCTGCAAGTCCCTAAACATATCTACAAAAATACACCTTCGTAGTTGCATGACTGCATTTCTTTTCCCATTACCATCTGCAGCATCATCTGACTCTGTTTCAAAGCCCTCTCTCTCATTTTTTCTGTAATGCACCATGATGAGTGTCTGATAAATATTAGCAAAATATAACTTAGAGTTAGGAAAGATTGCTATATACTGTGTTTTGTGATGGTCTTTCCTCCTTAAAATATTTTGTGTCGCAAACTGGTTTTTGCCTGATGCAGAGTTACAGAAGAGAAGCACCTTTTGTTTTAACACATTTACTGCAGAAACAATTCCCAACTGAACTGGCACTATAAATGCTTTTAGCACAATTTTTCTTCTTTTAAACTTATGGTCTAAGTTAAGTAATGCAGACATTGTTTATTCTGAGTATTAATTATGTGTTCTTTGGGTAGGGCTTTGTTTTACTCTTTCTGTATGAAAAACAGACGGCTGCTAGTAAAGCAGTCTAGAAAAAAAAAGGAGAACCTAAAGTAACATTTAGTGATGTGCCTTTCTATGCCAGGTTCTTCTCAGGTAAAAGGCTGGTGAAGATCAAACCTGTTGTTTTTCTGAAAATTTTAAGGAATATAAAAGCATCATTTGATTGAATATCTATCACCAGTGTGTAACTGCTTTTCAAATCCCCATCTTCTTAAAAAATAAAGATTTTCTCTGTTGGTTTTTTTTCTTGTGGAAATTAGGGTTTAAAAGAAAGTTTGAAGTACAGGTAGCATTTAAGGTTTTGTGTTAATTTAACTGCTTTAAGCCATTGTTGAGTTTTCCCTAAACCTGTTGACAGCTGGGTGAGTGTTTGACACATAAATTTCCTTCACTCTGCAGTGAGTCTTAAGTAAGAAAAATACACAAACATTATGTAGAAGATATAATATATTATATTTATCAGTATATGGTTAGACCCAATCTGGGGAGCAGGGGGAAAGTGGAGTTTAACAGCCTATTTTTATTAATCCAAAGTTCAACAATGTATTTTTATTCATCTAAAGTCAGTGAGTGGTGTTTGAAGGCAGAGCTATAAATCCTGAACTTTCCCTGGGTAAAACCATGTCTGTCTGTAATATCCTAAACATAATATCCTAAAATATCCTGGTCCTTACCAAAGGCCTAAAACCCACTCAACCCTAAAACAGCTGTGGTATGCCATCACCTTCTAGATTATAATAATTTTTAAAAAAATATTGGTAAAAGGTATCTATTTAATTTTAAAAGTTTGACTAAAGAAAATAGCTGAATTTGTTCAGCCATAAAAGTGATTTATTAGTGTTTAGTTTAAGATGGATTTTACTTGATTTCATTGTTTTGTTGCTGTCCAAATCCAAAAGCTCATTAGCTGTAGTCCACTGCTACTTCCAAGGGAAACACTGCAAATTAAATGAATTAACAGAAACTGCTGACTAGTTTTGCTGAGCAGAGTTAATCTCTCCATGTTTGTGTCTTGGAGTGATTTTATGATACTACTGTATTTCCCTATTGTCTGCTTTATGCCCAGAAATGGGTCCCATAGCTTTAAGCTGGGTCCAGGAGAGGGAGGAGAGAAGCCAGGTGAATTCCTCAGCGTTGTTGGTGTTGAAGGACTCACACACGGCCCCGCATTCTCACCGCTGCAGAGCCGAGGGAGCACCTTCCTGCTTTTAGCCAGCCTGTTAGCTGAGGCAAGAAATTTTGCCATACCAGCACACAGAAATCCTCCTGTAGCTGCTTCTTCCTCTTCTGGAGCTGTTGGGCCTAGCTGAGATCCGATAACCAGATCACCGCACCCCGGGGACCGGCGGGGAGGCTGCGGGGACGCCGCATCCCGCCCTTGGACCTCAGGAGGTGCCGAGCCAGCTACAGAGGGAATCAGCTTTCTCTGCAGAGACGAGGTTAATTATCTGACATTACTCATTTTTCTCTGTGTCTGCCAGCACTCTGCCTGTTAACTGATTAGCTTTTTTCACTTTCATCCAAGGAAATTCCTTTCATAGCGGTGGGAGAGGGAGTGCTGAAATCTGCCTTCTGAGGAGGAGACGTTCCTTCCAGAACGTTTCCCCCTAAACTTGTCTCAAACCGAGACAGTTTATTAGTTAAAACAAAAAAACAAACAACCCCCAACAACAACAACAAGACCAAAACAAAACAACCCAACAAAACAACCAACAACAACAACAACAAAAAAACCCCAAACCAAACAAAAACCAAACCAAACCAAACAAAAAAAAAAATTTGCTCTACTACTACATTTCTCCACTATAATTTCATTACATTTAGGGCTTATTTAATAACATTTATCTGTCTGATGTTAAACTGGGCATGACACAGCTTGTGCTGCTGGAGCGCAGTTTGCCATCAGTGCTTGGAAAACTCCAAACAGTAGGAACAGGTCCCCTTTCCTGTGAATTCACTGAACATCAAAAGTACTTTTTCTTAAAATACCAAGGCAAAGAAAAGGGACTGTCTAACACTTTTTATCTATAAGAAGATGGGAGAATCACTATATTCTAAAGCATAGTTCCTCTCAGTTGTTTACAGCTAATGGGGTGAAGTGTTAATGTAGTTCTTCTGCCAGTGTTGTGAAGTGTCTTCTCCATTTTAGCTAGGAAACCATAAAAGAGAAAATCAATTATTTAATAAAAATTAGATAATTTATCCATCTTAGGAAGCAGCTGAGCAAAGAACCATTCTTGAATTCCTAAATTTTAGGTCAAAAAGGCACTTTTGGTGCTTGATTTTGGCATTAACATCACTAACACTACAGATATTTAAAGAATTGGATTGGATTTTGAGCCAGCATTAATTAATATGGGTTCACAGGCCACACTGGATATGTAGATTTTGACAACATCCACTTCACTGTGAAGGTTTAGGTTCTACCAGAGCTTGCTGCAATATTAAAGGAGCACAGATCCATGCTCCACAGGGCAGATTCCTCCTAAAACTAGCAAGTTTTTTCCAGTTAAGAAATCGTGCATAAAGTAAGTTGCACACATGTGTTTTGAGGCTGATGTGCTCTGGATGTGTTGGACTTGCCGTGGAGAACATCACTGTTCTCTGCAAACACTGAAATGAAATTGTATGTGCAGAAAAAAATCAGATTTGTAGTAGCAGAATTTGAGTCCATCCAATTATAATTGCAGGTTTATTTAAAAAATCTGGGGACCAGGGTATCATTTTTGTGAAAAAATATTTTTACAAAGATACTTAGGCCATAACTCTGCAGTAGGCTGTGAATTGGAGAAGCCTGGGATGGTTTGGCTCACAGGATTTCACACATTCCACTCACTTAATGGATCCAGAGGGGTTTTTTAATAATGCAAAATGAATATAGGTTTACTGTTCTAACACATGGCACCTCTTGGAATTTGTCTTTATAATAGTTATTCTAGATATTTCATGTTGATTACCTTTTTGTTTAGGCATATATTACCTTACTAATTATGGTGGTACCAGATCGATTAAATTGGATTAGTTGTTGAAGTCCACCTGTTGTGTTTTGCACAGTTAACCTCAAGGGGTGAACAGTTTTAGAGCTTTACTAAGAACTATTGGGACAGGGATATGCACCCACCTAAAGAGAGGTAAATGAACCTTTTTAAAGTTCTGAGAACCTGAAGGGTTGAATTTGCCAAAGGATGCACAGAATCCCTTATTTGCAGTGTAGAGAGTATCTGTCAAAATATGAAAGTTACACATTTTTAAGGTGTTTTTCTTGATAAGGTGCTTTGGAGTATTATTAATTTAGGGCTCAGTTTCTCCTCTGAACCTACAACTTACAGGGCATCCCAGCATTTTTACAGCCTGGTCTGTTTGCATGTGATAGTTAGATCCTTGAAATTCCCAGTCTAGAAAGGTCCCTCACTGTTCTCTTCTCCCAGTTTGATGTGGAAATCCACTCCTCTCCCACTCCTTCCTTCATCAAGCTTTTCTTCTCCTACTTCCCTCCCTCTTGGAAAGCATCCCCCCTTTAATGAGGGCAGGAAGGCAGCTGCTCCCTGCTTTTAGTGAGCTGCCTTCCCTGTGGGTCTCCTTAAGCACAGTCACAGGTAAAATTTAAGGGCTAAAAGTAAAAAGAATAATTTATATTTCCAAAGGTGGAAGAGTCCCTGGTGAAACTCCTTCCCTTCTCCTTTCCATCCTTTTTTACCAGTCCTGTGGCAAAGCAGATCTGAATGCCTGGGGACAAAGTGATGCCTCAGCAGCTCCACAGAAAAGGTGTAGTCACATCCAGTATCCCATCCTCACCTGTCCCGTGGGGAAGTGTCAGTAAAGAGGGAAACGAGAAGACTCTACCTGGAAGTGACCCATTTTTCCACTTAAATTGCTATGTTTTAATGTTTTTGCATCCTCATTTAAAATTAGGAACAATGGAGGCATTTCCCAAGCTCTGTAAATAAAGTCATTTCTCTGAGAAGTGCATGACATGACTGGTATTTTCTTATGACTGAATCTTGGCTATATGGAGAAGTACCAAGATAAATAATTTAAGTTTCCTTTGTTTTTCTTCTTTTCTTCTCACTAATGAGAGGAGCTGTAGAGAAAGAAAGAGTTCCCTCAGTTAATTGATAATTTTCTAGCTGACAGTCACACCAAAGTCCCTGGTGTGAAATGCAGGAGGAAAGAATCCTGAGTGAAAAGTAGAGAAATAATAATAGTAGAAAATAACTGTATTTTTCTGGAAAACTTGGCACTAGGATTTAGGGTCTCCAGTTCGTGCCTTAAAAAAAAAATCAAGCAAGTAATTATGGAGCATCTTGAGTAAGAAACTGGAAAGAAAGAAGGGTGCCACAAGACTTCTTCCAGAGTTTTCCCAGGGAAAGGGAAAGGAAAATAAACCTAAACCTTTTGGACAAGTGCAGAACCAAATGTTCAGATCACTCTGCTTTAAGTAATCACTTTAACCTCCAGGCATCTCTAGTGGGGTAAATATTTTACCTTTTTGCTCTGTGAACTGCTGAATTTTCAGATTTTTCTTCTTCCCTGAAGTATCATCAGTTTGGAATTCACCCAGTAAACCAAGAAACATCCTTCTGAGTGAGGCTGGAGGATTTCCCAGTTCACACTTAAACTATGGCAAATGGTGAAAAAAAAAAAAAAAAGGATTAGACACAGCAAGTTTCATGAGCACTGTATGGTTGTGGAGATGTTTTTATTTTCTCTGCTAAAAATCCCACTTCTATTCTGAGATCTATAAAGTATTTTTCTCTCACTATTTGCAGCTAACTTTAGTATGTTAACATCACTTTAGATGATGGAGGTTGAAGACAACATAATGCAGCTTGCACTTGCATGACAGTTGTTTTTTATTGAGGTATAAAATGTCCTGACTCCACAGTCTAGAAACTGATACCTTAAATTTAATAACCAGAGGCTGAATTTTCTTTCTTTGGCTAAAATCACCTCCAGACCCTCACATAATGGCTTACTTCTACCCTTAAAATTCTAGAATCAAATATAACCCTTGCTTTTCCACCACCTTCCTTTTAAATTCATACATGTGGATTAAAGTGTTAGAAATTCAGTGCAAATTTTCCCCCCTGGGATTGCACTGAGTGGTGATATTCAGTTACTGTACCTTGATGTCAGCCTGACTTTGGGGGAATCTGCTCCCTCTCCATGCTCAGAATACCCAACTCAGCTGTTTCCATGAGGATCTGAGGAGGAAGTTTCGCCTCCCATGTCTGGGTGCCACTGGCGTTTCTCAGGAGATCTATAAAACATGATGCAAGTTGCTGTAGTTTTTTCCCCTTCCTTTCAGTCAACAGCTTTAATCCTTCTGGCCAGACTTCTGCAGCACAAATATCCAAAAACCCCTGTGTATCAGCACTTGGTAATTGCTAATGAATGGGTTATTTTTTAATTTCGTTGTGGAGGGGCTATGATGAAAACACAATTTGCATTCCTGTATACAAATGACCAGTTATAACTGAACTTTGACCACTGGACAAACATAGTCCCAGAGATTCAGCCTGCTGTGAGCAGCTAATTAGAGTACAGAAACCACATAAAGTATTTATTGAGTATTCTTTGAGCAAATCACAGCACTTCAACAGCAGTTCACGCTCGGAAAGGGCACTGAGTAATTTCATTCATTTAATGAATAAACTCCAGATTATGCCTTGGAAAAGATAGCTCAATTTTTTTCTGAATATAAATGAATTTTTTTATGCTTCAAGACAGCAAAATTAAATATCTTTCAACAAAAGATTAATTGCCATCTTTGTGCAGTCACAGCCTTGATGGATGTCATGCTTCTGGTATGAGATTTCCAGAACTGGGCTTCTCTTCTGCTGCATGGCTGGACAGGCTAAAGCCCAGCTGAGTTTATTTGAGAAATTTTTGAGAATCTCAGAGTAAAGGCTCCAGAAAATAAACTCTCTATATGTTCTTACACTGTCTCTGTAGCATTGGAGAGCTTGTTCTGGTATTTCTGTGGAAGTCTGCATTGGAGTTCCTTGGTCCTGGATAGAGAGGTGACAGGATAAAAGAGGGTATTAACTTGTTTCTGTCCTGACTTGGAGCAGAAAGTGGTAGTCATTAAAAAAAAAAAATAGCATCAAAAATGACAAAATTGAGGCAGATTTCTGTAAAATTCAAAGTCTAAATATATTTCAGGATAAAAGGAAGAATTGTCTGGAAAGTAACATCAAGGTTTTCTGACTACAAATGTGATACCTGTAGGGTATAATCTCATACCTGTCCATAAAGAAGAAAAAAAGCCCTTAAGGATGTGTACATCTTGCTCATTAAAGTAAATAAGACTACTTAATATCCAGCTGTAGCACAGCCTTAACTCTGGTCCACTTTTCTATGCTGAAATCAATCCCAGTTCAGGTATTGGGATTACTCATGGTGCATTTTCAAGCACCTGGTGACGTGTCTGCAAAGGCAGGGAACTGCTCTGCCTGCTCAAATGCTGCTGAGCTGGACATCTAACTTGACAAAGTTTTAATTTACTAAAAATTTATTTAAACAAATTATTCCCTAGTGAAATTTGATATTTTTCAGAATTTCAGGGTAGACTAGCAGTCCAAAGGTGGTAGTAAGATAAATTAAACTGTGAGCTTTAAGAATGAGCCATTCCCAGGATAGCTTAAATAAGGTAGGCCTGGGAATTCTGTTTAGAATTGATGCTGAAACACATTAATTTCAGTCTATAAGATTTTTTGGTTGTTGATAGCAGTGCCCTGGGAGTGGTGGTTAGGTTTGTATTGTGAACACCAGGGAGCTATGCAGTTTCTGGGGTTTTATTTAAATATTAGTAAATGCAACAGAGGGATATGCCAAACCTGCTGTAAGGCAGCTGAATGGACACGAGATTCCCCAGCTTTTGCTTCAGACAAGTCTGGTATCTGCAAACCAAGATTTCCCCTGTTGAGTCTGATTTTGAAGATCTGCTTGGTATAGAAGGAGATGCGGAGGTAACAGGCAGGATTTTGATAAACTTAAAGACACTGAGAGGATCTTTAAGGTCCCTTTAAGCCCAAATCATTCTGTACGGCCAGAGATTTTTTCTTTTACTATAGAATCAAATGTGCTGGAAAACCAACAAACTGTACATCATGAGCTGTGTGGGACAGCCAGATATACTGTGCTGTAGGGATATTAACTATGACTTATGAATCCTGCTCAACAATCAGCAGTATCTTTCTTAGAATTAAGAATTAAGAGATGTCTCAGGTAAAAGCTCCCACAGATCGTGCTGTGCTTCTTGGGGAAAAAAGCAGCTTGGAGCGAAGCTGAAGGGAATGAGCCTTGAATTGCCTTGAAGCTTTTTCTAGAACTCAGAATAGATTTGAGTAAATATTTGGTAGAACATTTATTTTTAAAGGATATTTAAATATTTGGTTTGCATGCTGACAGCTACTAATTTTTGCACTTCAAATTTCTCAAAGAAGCTCAAAATGAGGAACTGTTTTTCAAAGCACTGACTAATGTTTTCCTTACATAAAATCTGAAGAGTTAAATGTTGTTATTAAGTGTCTACAAGTTGACAACTTCAGTAGCTGAAACCTGGGGGTTGTAAAATAAAACAGACATTAAATACTGAGAGGGAGGAGGAGAGGCTTATTTGGAAAATGCCAAGTCATGTTGCTTCACATTCTGGCCAAATAATTAAATGCTGTCAAAACTGAGTGTGAGGAATCAGCAGGTGTCTGATGGAGTGGTTGCTGCTTTCTGTGGAGGTTTATCTGGACTGAGAGGGTGTTCTTTAGCTGCTGCCTCTGGTCGTGGGAGTGTGACAGCCACAGACTCCCAGGAAGGGTCACACTGGGAAGTTTCCTGATCATAATCACAAATACAGTTCACCTACAGTGAATCCAGGTGAGCCAGCTCTGGTCTTGGATGATGAATTATTATTATTTCCTCTCAGAGATTTCAGAAATTTGCTTGAGTAGCACGGTTGTGGAAGCGAAGAATTCCCTGGCCTGGCCCACAGAAAACGTGAGTTCTGCAGTCTCTGGCTGCCACCTTAGGAACTCAAGTAGCTGAAAATTTTTAAACTCTTCAGGTATCCGACCCAAGTGCTGGTCAGCTTTCCATACAGGGGGAGTTCTTCGGTTTAGTTTGAACTGAGTCTGGTAGAGAAAACAGCAAGTTTTGGTGCCTGTGTGTCTTCCTCATCCTTCCCATGCTTTCTTGAGAGAGAAAGGAGAGAGGATCCTGAAAGCAAATGTGGTGAATGGCTCTGACTGAAACCTTGAGACTGGGATTTGATGCATGAGACCAGGATCATGAGTGAATATTCTTGTCTCTGATGGAAAAGGCAACCAAGTGCTGCTCTTGTTCTTTCACACCTACAGCTCCTGTTTCTGCCAAGATACGTTTCCTTCACTTGTGCCCTTATTTAGCATGCTGTCCACCTACTATCTGCATTTCCATTATGTATTTTAAATGAGCAATAAAATAACCATTTACATAATGAATACACTTATATCGATATTATGTTACATAATTTAGAGATGGTACTTAATTATAACTTGTGTATAATTAGGTCTCTTGCTATGCCAGATAGCTTTTATGTTATTTATAAAACTTCAGGCACATAGAAAAACATGAAGGTGAAAATAATCTTTGATATTGTTTTTTGTAACCCTTTTGTGCCCATTTCCATTTATCTCGAGGCTCCTCTTTTGCTGGAGCTAATTTTCATGGCAAACAGAGTGGTTTTTTGTGAGGATATAATGCTGAGGAACTGCTCCTGTTATCAATTTTAGTTTGGATTTAATTGTTTAGTTGTTTCAGAGCAGGAGGTTGGAATGATAGGAGAAGGGCAGTGAAGCTGGGGAAGAGTCTGGAGAATGAGTCTTATAAGGAGTGGGTGGGGGAGCTGGGGGGGGGGATCCACCTGGAGAAAAGGAGGCTCAGGGGGGACCTTCTTGCTCTCCATGACTCCCTGACAAGAGGGGCAGCCAGGGGAAGTCAGGTTGTGCTCCCAAGGAACAGGGACAGGATGAGAGGTAAAGGCCTCAAGTTGTGCCAGGGAAGGTTTAGGTTGGACATCAAGAGGAATTCCTCCATAGAAAGGGTGGTCAGGCATTGGCAGGGGCTGCCCAGGGAGGTGGTGGAGTCCCCATCCCTGGAGGGGTCCAAGGAAGGTCTAGGTCTGGCACTCAGTGCTCTGGGCTGGGCAACAAAGTGGGGATGGGTCACAGGTTGGACTCATTGATCCTGGAGGTCTTTTCCAACCTTAAAGATTCTATGAATATTTGGGGTATTTTGGTTTTGTTCTGTTTTATTCAGTATGAATAAAAAAGTAATACAAGTTTTAAAAACTTAAGACTGAAGCCTTAAGACTTGGAACACATGTTCCAAAGAGATTTGGGTATCCAGGTATCTTCAAGTTATTTTGACAATCCAGTTCATTTCTTTTATGAAACCACTGATTGTCATTTTATAAAGTATTTCTTGTGATGCATCAAAATGGATAGAGACCAAACTGTCTTGGATGAATAGGGATAGACTTCAAATGTAGATTCTGGCTCTAGAAATAACTGATACATTTGAATATCTCACTGTTTTAAGGAATCACTCAAGACATTTGAAGGCATCATGTCTTGGTTCAGTGCCTTACAAAATTAAATCTTTTTAAAATTCTAAAATTAGGCTTCCCAAATTAGTAAAAGCTAATGGTATGTTCCATCTACACTTTTTGTGTGCTACTTCTTAGCCAGAGTTATCATTTGTGTTGGTTTAACACAGCCTGATTTTTTGGTGAGGGAGGGGGCAGGGGGATGCCACAGAGGTGGCTTCCATGAGAAGCTGCTAGAAGCTTCCACTATGTCCAACAGAGCCAATCTCTGATGGCTCTGAAGATGGACATACTGTGGGCCCAGTTAGAGAAATTGGTAACACCTCTGCGATGACTAATTTAAGAAGAAAATCAAAACCGTGCAGGTGCAGTTTTTTCCCCAGGGGTGGCGAGGCACTGCTGCACAGCATTGTGGCCGTCGTGGCCGCACAGCCACCCCCATCTTGGCATGGCCCGCGATGAACTTTGCCTGCCTGGCTGCCTCTAGCCAGCCACGCTGCGGGCAGAAGGGGAGGGCTGGTGGCAATGGCTTCTTCTTCTCGGCGCCCCATATGAAAAGAGGCATTAAATAGTGCCAGCGCCGCAGCGGCCACGACCACCTGTGCGGTGGCAGCAGAGGCCACGTGGCCGGTAGCAGAAACATGGTGAGCAGTTCCCCGATGCAGAACCTAGATGAAATCAACTTCTCAGCACTGCAAAATCCTGCAGAAATCTTTGAACTGGTGGAACTTGTTGGCAACGGTACTTACGAGCAGCAGTTTTTCCTCCTGGTCAGAGAAAGAGGAGGAAGGGAGGACACGTGGAAAAAACCAACGTGGTAACACCAGGGTCAGTGGAAAGAAAGAGGGGCAGGAAGTGCTCCAAGCGTCAGAGTAGAGGTTTTCTCTGCAGATTAGAGGTTTTTCTCTGTTTTTCTCTGCGTGGTGAGGACTATAATAAAACAAACTATCTCCTGGTAATCCATGAGGTCCATGGGAGGATACAGAGATCCACTCACAGCCTGTGGGATAAGGTGTTCACGCCAGAGACAGTGGATGCTAAAAAAGCTGTAATCCTGTGGGACACCTGAACAGAGTGAGAGGACCTTTGCTTCCAGACTTGTAGCATGTCTGTGTTCTGGCAGCAACCTAAGATGGTCTTCAAGCACAAGTTGTGGTGGGAAAGGCAGTGGTTCTGCTAAATATCAGAAAAGATGTTGGTGGTCCCATATTGGGAGTCTGAGATTTGCTGAGCTCCCCTGCTCCATCTGTGGCTGATGGTGAAGATGGTCCCTGTGAGATGTGCACATTCACAGAAAGTTGAGTTTGGGCTTGCATGGGGAAGTTAAGACTATTTTTGAAAAGCTCATAAACACAATCACCAATGAGAAATAAAGCACACTAAAAACTGCACCCTTCAGGAGTTGTTATCAATGAAAAATGGCACTTTTTTAAAACTGGGAGGCAGCCACTTTGCACTGAAAAGGTGAATTCAGTTTGCTTTGTCATGCAAGATTACCTTCCTTGGGGAAAATGGCAAGTCAGTAAACATATTCCAATATTTTGAAATTAATTGTGCTGTGGCTGTGTAACTCCTCTAAAGTTTAATAAAGCAGGCTGGTCCCTTCAGGGTTCCTTTGGGAAAACTAAGACACTAAAATATGCAGTGTAATGTCTGTGACTTCTCTTACAAAGCTCCGTTCCTGCAAAGACAGGCTGGAGGTGACACAGCTTGTAGACCACTCACCCATCTGGAGAGTATGTTTCAGAATGGAGATGGAAACATTTGGGAAGGTCTGCTCTCTGAAGTAATTTTAGGTTAAAAATAATTCGTGTTGGATAATCATGGAAGAATTTTTAGATCATCTCACAGAATAGTCAATGGGCCTCCCTAACAATCTCAAAAAATAGCAGATACGTATTAATGAATCACGGCAGGATGAAACAACTGAGGCAGCAGGTTGCTCTAATTCCTGAAGAATTTTTCTTTATTTTTAATTCCAAGTACTTAATTAGCTTTTGGATTATCCCAGATTATCCCAGAGCTGTATTTCAGAAGAGGCTGGGCTCCTTATATGGTACAGACTATCCTTTTCCTTCCATTATGTAATGTTCAGCTTATCTGTTATAGCAACATAAATGCTTTTCTAATTTTGGGCTTTTTTGTTTGTTTTTGGTTGGAACAAGTTTCACATTATTAATTTTTAAGTTATTGTTAATTTTCTACTAGGATGAATCTTCAGACTGTCTTTTATTTCTCAATCAATTGCTTTCACAAATAATCCTTCTTGAAAAATATACACTTCTTTCTTTCTTTCTTGTTTGTTTTTAAAACCATATTAATGAAATAGAGTAAGAAAACAGAATAATGAAAGGAAAATACTTTTTTGTTTTTTGTTTTACTTTGAAGCCCAGAATCAGAGAAGTGGTGGTTGTAAGAGGCCTCTGGAGGTCTCTTATCAAATTTCCTACTACAAGCAGGGCTTCCAGGTCAGCCAGGGTTTTGTCTAACAAGTCTTGTATTCCTGGAAGGGTGGAAGACATTCACAGCTGACATCTTAAGGCTCTGAACGTATCTTCTTCTCTATATTTGGAGGTCCAGTTCAGTTCTTTTTGAAGTATATAAATCCTAGTTGTTGCTTCCCTGCTTTTTCTACATACACCTTGTTCAAACTCATTCACAGGAAAAATGAAAGACTGAAAAGAAATGTTGTCTGTAAGCTCTTGGAGAAGTTTAGATTCCTGAATTCTGCAGCAGAAAGACATTTTTATTCTGTTCTTGAAGTGGAAATAAAGGATTACTTCAGTGTTAACTGAAGATCTGTATTTTGTTTCTAAGGCTTAAGTTTGAATTTAAATTCAATAGAAATCAACTTTTTCTGCATAAACATGCTCTAGAGCATTATGATCAAAATCCACAGCTAAAATATGCCTAATTTGGCAGCTTATTTATTGCTTTATTGATTAACATTCAGGCAACAGCAGCACTAGAGAAAGCACTGGAGAAACACTCCCTTCAGTTTTCCACCTCTTTACTCTTGTTGATCTCTCTGTGGATCACCCTGTGTGTAATCAGTAGAAAATATCAATTGTTCTGATATCTGGTGTTTCAAGGAACAGAATCAGGATTTTAGGCTACTTAACAGTACTTCCAATTTACCTTCACTGCCAGATAAAAGTGCTGTTTTGAACAGACTGTAAAGTTCGGAGTTGGTGCAGTTACATTGCAGGTGTTGGTTGGAGTCCGCACATGTAAGAATTTGTGTAGGATATGTTCTCCACAGGAATAATTTGCAAGAACAGAAGAGGCCATTTGGTTAAAGCTAATCACACTCTGTGCCTTGTATCCAGCAGTCCACAAAGAGGTTTTTAGGTGAATGAAAGTGAGAAAGACAAATGCAGCTCTTTTGAGAAGTTTGTAAAAAAGGTGGGAACAGAACAGATTGGGCATGTGAGGTGAAATTGTCATTTTTGGTCTCTTCTCTGTACAGCATAATGCAACAAATTATACCTGGATATCACATATCTATATATATATAAACTTGAAATTAAAATGTGCCACAGAATCAAGTTTCTGCCGCCCTTATGGCTCCAGCCCTTCATGAGAGATCCCAACCCAGATGCACTTTGTGCAATGATTCAGGGGATTCTGCAGCAACAGAATCTCTCCCTTTGGGAGAGCTGTATATGTCAAGATCACTCTTACATACAAGAAGGATAATCTATTTAGTGTAACTCCTAAAGGCACAAACTCCACTTGTAGCCTTCACGCAACTTGTGCAGGATCCAACCCCAGGTGAGTTCCGTAAGTTGCCAGGTGACAACACAAAGCAGTCTCTGCCAGAAACTGTGCAGGAGGTTCACCCCAGGACCTCTTTTCTCCTGTTGATCACAATATATTTAGTAATAATGGAGCACAGAGTCTTTGCCTATATGCCATGTTGCATGCCACGCCTTACAATGCCATTGCTGGGCTTTCAGCAGTCTGTTCTAAGAGAGGTTTCTGCAGAGCTAATTCTCATGCTCTGGTTCCTGTGTCCATTTTGGGAAGAAAGGGTCTGTAAACCTGAATGCTTTCAGCTGGATTGCCATGCTGGCTTTTTATCAGTGTGAGCAACTAATGGCAGCACTGGAAAAAGCCTGGAATGTAATAATAAATGCGTGAAAAAACACTCCAAGTCCTCGTTAGTGGAGGTGTCCGAATGATGCAGAACGTAACTAACTTGAACAGCACAGGCACGTCACAGAGCAGGTGTTACATGGAACAAATCATATCTGTACTTGGAAGGTGAGATGCTCTGTCACCCCCAGAGAGAGAGGGGAAGATATAACCAGGCTGTTGGTTAACATGTCCCACAAGCACTTGAACAGGAACACCAGAGGAAGCTTTCTGCATCCTCCAAAAAGTCTGGTGTGGAAGGAGAGATCAAAGTGTCTCACTGGCTCATTTTAAAGGCTGTGAATTAGCTCTGAGCAAGGTGTTAATTAAAAAACAATCTGAAGAAAGTTTCATGATTTGCATTTTGCAACAGAACTTGGCTCAAGTCAATGGGGAAGTTTATCTCAGGTTAAGAGCATTTTCCCATAAGCCTGGCTCGGTGTGTATTTCAAATGATGCAAAACAGCTCTCAGCAAGGATCAATGCATTTGTCACATCAAAACTGCACCATGTGATTTACATTACCTGCGACTGGCAGTCCCAGATTTATCTGATTTATCAGAGTAGCCCAGACATGAAAGCCTCATTCTGCAGTTCCATTTACAATTTTTCTAAACCATCTGGGGAGAATATTTTGTGCGTCTTTCTCCCTGTCATACTGTCTTTTAAAAACATACAAAGCACAAGACTAATAGACTGAATTGTCAGGAAAGCTTTAGGATCTGATGGGTCTTAGTTTGATGGCCTGTGTTCCGTCTCTGCTTTTTGTTGTTGGACTATTGAGTACGTGGAGTTCTCAGCTGTGTTGGCATGAATGGAGATATGCTTCAAGAAAACCTGTAAACTTCATCTTTATTTGAAATTCATTGCCATTTAATTAAAAGTATTTTAATTTTAGTCTGATTCAGTTATAGAAAATACTGATAGTGTTCTGTGATGGCAGGAGGGGTATCTGGTTTTCACTGTGTTCACCACAATTTTCCAGTGAGGTGTTGGCGGATTCTCTGGGTTCCTCCAGGCTGTGGCTCTTTCTAAGGATGAGATCCCTCTTTTCTGTTATTTCTATGCCTTCCTTCTAAAGCCACTAGGAAATAAACAGTTGACAAGAGAAACAGGGAGGCACTGTGAGCTAGGTTTTTGAGAATTGAATAATAAAGCACTTAAAAATGTTCAGAGTGTGGTGCAGTAAATATATTGGAAAAGACAATCCTAGTAAGGATTGAAGAAAATTAATAGAGCTGTGCTTTTTAACTGTTGTTTCTACAGTGTATCCATGCTGAAACTCACAGGAGGCACCTCTTCTCTATTAGCTGGATTTTTAACTAGCGCATCTTCCCAACACCCTCAGATTTATGATCTCATCTCTCTTCCAGGGTGTCTATAATTAAACAAAGCTAACGGTAAGATTTAGTCAAATGATGCTGGAATTAAACTCATTTCACATCTTCTGTAAGGGTCCAAACTTTATTGATGCCTGGCTATTGAATGTAAACGTGCTGTATTTTAGTCTGGTTTATTTTTTCTTTAAGGCTGATAGAAGGGGATTATTTTTAGCCCTTCTGAAATGTAACAGATCCACAGCAGTAGAAACCAGCTCCCCCCATTTGAAGTTTCCAATGTATTATTTAGGATCCAGAGATGCTATTACATCTTTCCACCTATTGCTATGCTTATCTGAGCATGATATGAATGCATTCTGCTATAAAAGACTATGATGAAAAGCACTAGATAAACTTTAGAGCTGGTAATCTCCTGGCATGCTTTATTGCTTGGGTTTGAAGTGGCTCTAGAGCTTCTCTGCATGAGAAATCTGTTATTTTGCAGCTTTTTTGGAGTGCAAGTTGGAGTCCTTTTCCCTGCTGCTTTGACATGTGAAATGGTTGCTGCTACTGCTGCGTTTATTGCCATCTTTAGCATTATAAGGATAACAATGGTACATGATAAAAGAGAGCACATCACACCATTATGATGGGCTAAAAATTGGGCATTTTAGCAAATGAGTAAATGGGATTGTTCATTTTTTCTCTTTTGTGAAGCAAATGGGGAAAATGTCCTTTGCAAAGTGCTTTGAGAGCTGCAAATACAACATGAATTGCATGTGCAAATTGCTATTTATAAATATAAAAAATGCAGGTAGCCAGGAGTTAAGTATGGGATTGCTGCAGATATTAGAATAAAGCCCATATTTCCTTAAATGAGTCAGAAAATGAAAGTTCTGGAGGGGGCTAATCAGTCCACCAATGCTAGCAAAGATACATGAGTCACCACACACTGGAGAAGGATGTTTTAAAGTGCTGATGGGTGACTTCATGTTTAGGCATCAACTGGAGGGACTCAACAGCAAAATCGTGGCTGGTCCTCTTGAGTGGCCACTGTGGAGCTCACATTCCCACTGTAATTAGGTGACAGAATGTAACTACTCTGATTGCCTTTGAAAATCTTAGTTTCTAAGTAAATATATTCCCTTCTCAGGCATAGTTTTATCAATGCTGCCTTTATTTTTCCTTTTTGTCTTGTTCTTCCTTAGCAGTTGTTCTGAGTGGCTCTGAAATACTATTCAGGCTCAGTAGTTCTAGGAAAGTGCAGTTCCTGCATGATGCTGAGACCAGAATGTTACCAGTAACTCACCAGCAAAAATGTGAAGCCTTTTGGCAATCTTGGCTGTGGTAAAAAATATTAAAAATAAGCACTGTAGTAAACTGATTAGCTTGGTTATCCCAGTACTAATGTACTGGCCCTCTGAGGGTGACTTTTACTGCCACAGCAAACAGCAAGGTTTGATTCTCTTGTTATGAAAAAATTCCAGTGACCCTAACTCTGAAACAAAATGGAGATCTTAATATGATTTTGCTTGGCTCAAGGAAGTTTCTGTGGCTAAAAACTAGGGATTTCAGACAAGGAACCCAAAAATATCACCAACCTGGGATGAATAAAGCCTGGAAATAGAAGACAGACTTGAATCAGTGCACAAGATTTGACGGCTTTCAATAAATGCTGGATTGTGTCTTTCCATTCAATATGGTGGAGGTACCAAAGGGAAAGGGAGCAGAGCAGTCCCCACCACCTGCAAAGCTCAGCTGCAGTGGATGCAGAGCGCGCACAGTTAACTGGGTACTTCAGCATCAGATTTAAGTTCTGCGAGGACTCAGTTCCGTGTGTTTCAATGATTGTCTGCAACAAAAGCAATATCTATGACCTATCCAATCTATCTATTTCAAGGGAAAATAGGAAGGGTGAAACACCATCAGTTCCAGGTACTGTGGTTCTGCCTGGAATACCCTGATGGTTGCGAGTTAGCTGGTAAAATATAGACAGAAAAAAAAAAAAAAAAAAAAAGGAAGTTGGATATTGAGAGACATGGATATAAATTAACCTATTACCTATATATCAAAATTGTGCAAGAGTTTTGAGACCAGACAATATGAGCCTGGAAATTTTCAACTGCACAGTTTAGTAAATTACAGAGCTGGTGACTAAAGGAAGCAGTGGCATTAAAGAAGTCCAGCGCTGGGATGTGTCAATATTTCTGGATATCCCCAGATTTCTCAATTAACATTAGACTGGTCTAACCATGGGGCACTGCTCCCAGAATTGTGGAAACTCTTGCAACATTTTTCTTATTCTCCAGGATGATTCTGCAGCACAAGGTTTAAGAGAGACACACTATTGAAACTTCACTGCAGATTTTACAAGAGCAAAATCTTCATTGAGGTGTTGTAGCTTCCTCCAGTTGGGCATCTTACCTTTCTATACCCACAGGATGTGTCAGGAAAAAGGGTGGATGATTTTTGTGTTATAATGACAGCCAGCAATCCTAGGGAGGTTTGGTGGGGCAGCAAGTTTTTCTTACCCTCCCAACACTCCTTATCTACTTTTGAGGGAGCCTGGGATCTTGCAGATCTCCTACAGAGCAGGGTGGGCTCTGTGTGAAGGAGTGGAGGAGAGCAAGAACGTCCCAGGTCCTCTCCCTGCCCCCACCACAGCTTCCCATCCCCCTCAGACTGGTTTCCATGCTCTCCATTTGCAGGAACAGGAGGATGACTGTGTTAGTTTTAAAGTGATTATTGCCATAAACACTGTAATTGGAAAACCAGTTATCAGTTAACAGATGCAGACACTCATAGCACTGAACTGAATGGAAATTAAATTAATGTAAACATGATGTTTCCAGAATCATCTAAAAATTCTTTATAACTTTCTGCACAATTTTTCATTCATTATTAACAGCTGCCTCAGTCTGTAGCACTGTACCAGGAACTCTCTGTGCTGAGGTGATGCTTCCTCAAGCTGATGGGCTGGAGGTCTCTGCCTCAGAAGTAGGCAGGGTAGCAAATAACAGAAGGGCAACAGCTGAACTTGAGGTAAAACCACCTCGGCATCTGCCCCTGTGAGGGTAGGGGTAGAAAACTGCCTCTCTTTTGACCTGCTGCTGCTGTCTGAAAGGCACTGGAAAACTGGAATGGACACCCTGATCATATAGGTAAGGAAAGCAATTTTTCATGCAAGGGAAACACCATAAATGATTCATAGTCCCCATATTTCTCATGGTTATTTCCTGTGGGTGTAGAGAAGCAGGGATTAGAAATGAATGGCACTGCTTACTGTTCATAAGGGCCTTGCCTGGAGGTGATTTTACTTTTTTAAGCTTTAAAAGTAACTCTGCAGATGCCATTCCCCAGAGCTAAAATCTGAAAACCCTCTGCAAGCTTCAGATATCTAAGATAGAAAAGAAGCACAGCAAGAGGGAATTGAACATGATGCAGAAGTATTTTGTTTGTCTTCCTTACTTCTATCTGCAGGACCAGGGCCATACACAAATTATATTTATACCATTTGTGCGGGAACAGAAATTTTAAATTATTTTCCCCATAATGTTCTGTAGAGTCTGTGGCACAACGCTAGATCCCAAGTCTCCTGAGACCCATTCATGCTCTTCAGACACAGGATAAGTCCCATTTCTCTGCAGTGCAAGTACAGTTTAGATGGAGAAAATACACGTGGGGATGGGTGGAAACTCTGTCTTTAATTTTAATGGAGATTTATGTGGTGCAGTGTAGTTGATATTGGACTATCTCCTGAGGGAGAGGAAACACTCCCAAGAATAAAAATGTGCAGTAAAAAGATCATAGATTCTACCAGTGGGTAATTAGGAGCTTTGCAGCTTCTGTATGTCATGCTTATATATTTGAATGGTAAGTATATGATACATTGTATCATAGTTGTATCTGCCCAACCTCCATAATCTCAGGTGAGATGGGTGCTACAACCCACTGTTCATTTAAAAATATTTTGATGCCAACTTCCACTGTTTAAAAAAAAATGTGCATCTCTCAAATAATGAGAAAGTACTGGAAAATATTGGAAAATGGGCTTCTTTTGATAATTTAATGTGTTCAATGAGTTCGACATTTGTAATCAAAACCTTTTCCAAAGGTTCCCTCATCCCTCTCCTTCCCTTCGTACTGTGACAGCACCAGAAACCCCCCAGTTCCTGCAATGTCACATCTCCAAAGACTTCCCTCTCCTCAAGGAGGTTTCAGCATTTTGTCCAGGAGGCACATTCAGCAATCAATATCTTTCACTTGCTCTTTAGAGTAGCTTTGGTAACATCTTAAAACTCTCCAACAAGCTGACATTAAGTATCTCTTGTTGTGCTGAAGAGATTTAATTGTTATAATTCTCAGTAAAACCATTGTTAGACAAGGATTACGTTCTGATGCACCTTGTTATGTTGGATGTGCTCATACACCATGAAGTCCCAAAGAATTTGTCCCATAAATGTCTACTAGTAGTAGTAGTAGCAGTAGTAGTAGTAGTATTTAGTAGAAACTTTAGCTCTAACTTCTCTCATGCCTGCATTTTCAAAAAGGATTGTTCTGACTCTGGATAACTCTCTCCCACTGAGGAGTAGCTCGAGTTCAGGCAAGCCCAAGATGTCCATATGTTTAAAGTTTGGTTAATCATGAAGCAGATTAGGTTGCCTTTAATGTCTAATTCAAATTTCTGATGCTGAGCAGCTGCTGAGCTGCTGCACAATGGTTGCACATCACTAACTATCAGTGTGCTGCAAAATGAGGGATTATATGTGTTTATAAGATGTCCTGGTTCTATCCGCTGCACAGGCACTGCAGCACTGGAAGACGCATCTCAAAGCAAAGCTTAAAGCTGAAATCCTTCTCTGTACAAAAAGAAATAAATGACTCTCTTGGATATCTCCTTATACTGTTATAATTCTTGACAGAATTTCCTTCTTTAGCAAATTGATTTCTAAAAGGATGAACAACACTGCTTTTCTTGTAATTGTAGGAATTGTGTGTTTTAAGTATGACTTAAAAGAACATTTCAGAGCACTTGTCTGTGTGAAATTCTAGTCTATACTTCTTTTACATTCTGCTAGGCCATGGTATTTTCTCCTGGAGAACAGGGACAAGAAATTATTTTAAAAATTCAAATATTTGGGTTCCTTATCAAATGTTTAGTCGCTGCTGATTAAAATGTTATTTAATAGTTTGTACAATATGGTCATTTCAAGAATTCTGGGAGCACTGCCTAAATAATTGAAGCAGTGCTGGAGAATCTCTTGTAAGTGGATATGATCCCCTCATTTGTGCTTTCCAGAACCTGAAGGCAGCTCTGAATGACACCACTGTGTGTTGGTCCTTTAGGGAAATAAATAAGGGCTTGCTCGAGACATCTCTGCGTCCATAAGTCATATGGACAGTTAATGAAGAGTATCTGGGAGAAATTCCTATTCTAGAAAAATGTGTCCTAGTTTCTTTAATAACCACAAAGAACTGAGATCTCTTTTTTGGACTTTAACCCATTTCCTTTAGGAAAGATGTCTTCTCTCTTTTTTAAGACTGTTTGGGTAAAAGATTGTTTTATCTTATGTCAGTATAACTGTAATACAACAGCTGATGGTTATTGTTCCACATGATATTTGAACTGCTGGATTTAAATAAACAGATATCGGCTTATTTTTAAGGGGCTTTCCCCAGCATGGGAGAGTCCTTGTGTAAAAGAAGTCATACCTTGGAGTGATTTGATTCAATGCAAAAACTCTGACTGAAACCACACAGTCCCCTGAATCTGTTTTCATCTTTGTAGACCTTGATCTTAAAAAGGCCTAACTTCACATGCTGTGCTGGTACTCAAATATAAATAATCCTGTGATTTACTGTGCTTATGTACGTGCTTAGAGTCTGGAAAATTAGGGTGTTAATGGCAGCATATGCTTACGATAGGATTTAATCAAAGAGCTGGAGTTACGGACTAGAAGATAATTTTCCAAAATCACGACATGTGCAGGCAGCAGAGAACGTGTGTTTCCTTTACTTTGTAGCTCATGCCAGGCAGGAACATCATCTGTAAAACTTTAATTTGTTTAGCGCTACACTTTTCCTTCCTTTCTGATTTATTTTTTACATATATATATATTATTATTATTTTAATGGCTTTACCTTGCAGTTCAGAAAGAGAAGGACTGGTTCAGGTGTAGAGCCCCAAGGACTGGAGTGCTGAGTCGCCCACACTGAAGTCATGAAGGTTGAGATTATTTTATTGTATGCAAATATATGAAACTGCTTTGGCCTTCCTTCAATTGCTGGGTTTTTCTGTCTTCTAACACAGGTTATCTGTGGTCATTCAGAAACCACAGGAGACATTTTTGAATAGCTGAATGTGACAGTAGAAATGACTGCAAAGGAAGTCCAGATGTTCACAAATTACATCTTGCTGGGACTGCCACTTTTGAGCTAATAGACATGTCAGTCATGGGAGCTGGTGGGATAGGTTTTATTTAGGGAAATTAGGATTTCTGAAGTCTGTTGTTTTTCCCATTCCTGCTGTACTCAAACTTCACCAAAAAAACGCCAACCCTGCACTAAAAAGAAACCAAGTAATTTTTTCTTTAGGACAATAGTCATGTGCACTTGTGTCAAGTGGCTTAACCTGCTCCAAAATCAGACATCTCCCTTTTCTCTTTCCTGTTTCCTATCTCTGTGTCAGAGCAGTTTCTATTCACAAGAAACTGGCAATTTTTTGATGGTTTGTTGTTCCTGTTTTGGGGATATGGCTCATCCTCTGACTGGAAAAAGACCTTGCTTTGTGATTTGGTTTTGTCTTTGATTCAGACCCAGGAAGGCAGATCTTTTCAAGCCTATTGAGATTTGCCCTTAGACTAAAACATCACTTGCTTGAATTGTGAGATTTAAATAGCCTCTAAAATAAAAGTAATGAATAGTTTATCAGTTTCAAACCTTTCTAAACCCTCATTGAATTACTCTGATTCTGGATTCCAGTACTGCATTTACAGTCTTTGTCTAATTATATTTTAAGGGCATAAACAGCTCAAGGGGAAATACATAGCTAAGAAAGGAGATACCTATGCAATATCCTCCTCAGTAATGAAATTCAATGGAGAATTGCTGGCAATGAGTTTTATTTTTAAATGCATTTGCCATGTTTAACTGCATTTATTTAGCTTTTCAATATCTTACCCTAGCTAGCATTTGCTCTTTTTTTCTTTGGTGGCGTCATTATTCTATGCAAACAGAATAGGACTCTGAAAGACTTTGGAAGTTATATCTATGTTTACAGGAAAAATAACAACTTGTCCATTCTTCAGCTGAATAATCCATTGAAATTGCAAAGGCTTTTCAAATGATCTAGTTGAATCTCCAGATGTTCGTCTAATTGCAACCAGAAAAGCTGTATTCAGCCATATCTAAATCTCAAAGCTCATTTGAGATAGTTAGGTAATTTATTAATTTACCTGAATTGTTTCTTCCACCTCTGAATTTAATCCGATGGAAATTCATCTATTTCAAATGAGCCTTTGTTTTCGTCCTTTAGGAAAACAAGTATTTGTCTGCACAGAAAAGCTGCACTTAGCTGTGCTAAGTGGCTTCTTTGATTCATGGACAGAAGATTTATGAGACTTCTTGTGATTCCACAGGAGTCTTATTTTCATTTACTGCCCTACTTATCATAAAAAGTTGGCAGTCACTGGGAAGCAAAGTGATGAATGCCATCTTAGTGTTCTTCACACCAGGGTAAGAAGCACATTCCTTTGATCCAAAGTGCCATTAGAATCACTATTCAGGTAATAGCAGTGGGAGATTCAGCTGAGATACTTGGAGGGAACTCCATTTTTGTGGATACATGAGGACTTGCACAAATAATGCAGAGAGCCTGTTATGTTCCTTACTCTGGAGTTTTTAAAAGTAAGTTGGATGAATATTAGAGAAAAGGGTAGAGCTGGCCTGGTTTTGTGGTAACAATAAGAGCCAGGATGAGTTCTGGGAGCCCTATGCAGGTCTGTGTCTACATGGTTCAGTGCTGGGTGAGACATGGATACAGAAAAAAAGGACACAGCACTTGTGACACCATAGTGCTCAAAACTGACCAATTTTATGTCATGGACTGCCCTGGCTCATTTCTTCTGTCAGTACCAGTGCACCTACAGCTTCCTCAGGTGCTGATACTGCAATAGGATGACACTTATGTACAACACATACCTCGGAGTGTTCATAATAATGAAATCAAATCACCTCAAGACTCAGAAATGACAACTCAAAACTCAGCCACCCTTTCTGCTGGGGCTGTGCTGTGGTACAAGGTGTTTATAGCGCGGTACAAACCTTCTTGGTCACATGAACTTGGATTTAACACATTCAGGAACAACTGAGACTATTTACATGCTTGTTCTGTGGGTTTACAACAGAAAAATTTTTGCCTTGCCTGTTTTATGGTGCCTACATGTACAGTACCAGCACACTGAAGCTTCAGTTTAATTCACTCGCCCTAAAGACAAGCATAAAATCTTGGATATTGAGAAACTGAATTTGAAGTGCTCTCCAATCCAAAAATCCTTGATCCTTTATGCTTAAGTGTGATATACATTCAGCAACAATACTGCAATTTCAGTTGCATCTAAACAGAATAAACTCCTGGAAACCATCACAGACAGCAATTACTTTTCCCTACTTTCTGATTTAAAATAGGAAATGGTTATTGAGAATTAAAGCTGTGGGTAGAGGTGCTTTCAGAAACAAAAAGTTCTACTTTAGGTAATGCATTATCTGATAATTTATCTTTAGAAAAAACTCAGACAGCAAAACCTCAGAGCATTATTTTCAGAGGCAAAACCAAAACTAAATCTATTGCATCCCAATCTGAAATGACCAACTCTAATTGTGATACAGCCATGAACCTGTTTTCTAAAAAGGAGCTTTTCAGCCCATGGAAACACAAAATGTTCAGACAAGGCTTTTAAATAGGATTCTAGGAGCCAATGGAAGCAGACAGGTGTGTACTTAAGGCTAAAGATGCTTCAATCAGCTTTGGAAAGAGATAATACTGCTCAGATTCCAATAAAAAATGTATACCTGTGTGTCAAAAAGAACCTCTCCCAGCTCCACTTGCCCAGCAAGGTATCCAGATTGGAGCCTTGGTGCTCCTGAGAAAGCTGCCTCTGTAAATAAGGGAAAGACATTAAGTTTTCTTATGGAATTGAAAGGAATGATGAGATACACACTTAATCATCATTTTTATGCCGTTGCTGTGATTATTTAATTTTAAAGAGAGCTTATGTAAATATTACCCTTACTTCTGAAATGGCCTTATCAGAAGATAGTACAGCTGAACAGGTGAAATCTATTTTTACTGCACCCAGTGTATATTCTTTAGTCAGTAATTTGTAGCAATTGGAGGTAAGATTTTAAGGTACCCTTCAATATAATATATTCTTTGGCATATTGCTGCTAGCCCATTTGTCTCATTACAAAAGGTCTGTTAAAAAGAAAGTCAAGATAATGAAATACCACCTAAAAGGACTGCATTTAAATCAGTCTATATTTAGCATTGCTACATTTCAGAATGGCATCAGAGAAGCAAGGACAGTTACCTGCTGACATTTTGTTTGATATAAAAATGAAAAAAAAAGAAAAAAGATAAAAGCAGTCTGTGCTGCTCAGAGCTGATATGGGAGTCACTGGGGGCTTTGGATGTGTGTGAGAAGGATAAGAGAACACAAACAGGATGAATTTGGGGTCCTCAGGGCAGTCACCAGAACATGGACACGATGGGGAAAGAGGTGACAAACACAAGTGGGGTCACAAGAGTTGCCTTTTTGTCATATTCAGCATCACCTTGGACTGAGTTATGAGGGTGAAATGAGCCACAACACCATAAAGGAGAGAGGGAGACGAGGAAGGGAGTCAGCTTTTTGGTGAGTGTAGACAGGGAATGGGCAGCTGGGCTGGGTGGGGAGCTGCTCAGCCTCAGGGCTCGGGGTTGTCACAGGGGTGCTTGTGGCCCATGAACTGTCACTGGCCATGGAGAGGGTCCCAGATCATTGTGAGCTATGTAATGCCATTTGCACCTTGTCTTTACTTGAAAATCCGTATTATATTAAGGCAGGTGGATGTGTATTGGTACTATCACCCAACAGGTTGGGGGAAACAACAGTGGGAAAGCTTGAAGAGAAATTAGCAGAAGTAGCAGAAGGTGGTGGTTGTGCCATGAAGGGACGTGGGTTAAATGGTGCTGATGAGCTGGGATTGCACTTGTACCAGGGGCCGCAACCAGGATAATGCCCTGTTTTACAGGCTGGAGTGTCTGCTCTGCCCACCTGGACAGTCATCTGTAATCTGCCATCCTGCAGAGCTGAGTGATGTGGCACGTGGACTTTTAGAAATCTCCTGTAGGTGTCTGCATTGTTTGTATTGCGTAGAAGGTATTCTACAGTGAGAGGATTTTCCCTACCAGCTTTCTTGTGTGTAGCTCATACTGGATTTCAGTGGAATACGTGGACAGGACAAGGGGGAATGGCTTCAAACTGAAAGAGGGCAGGTTTAGGCAGGATATTAGGAAGGAATTATTCCCTGGGAGGGTGGTGAGGTCCTGGTTGCCCAGAGAAGCTGTGGCTGCCCCATTCCAGGAAGCGTTCAAAGCCAGGCTGGATGGGCCTTGGAGGAACCTGGGACAGTAGAAAGTGTTCCAGGACACGTGGTTGGAACTGCATGAGCTTTAAGATCCCTTCCAGCCCAAACCCTTCTGTGATTGATTCCAGCTCTCAGCAGAACTAGGTGTAGTTCTAGCGCTGCTCCAGTGCTGCCAGGCCTGTCTCTCTGCCCTGGCTGTTGTGTGGATGCTCCTGCCCAGAACATTAACACCACGTTGTTCCCTCATGTTTTGCCATTCTCACATTGTATCATAGCTGCAAGGCTTCTCCCTTTTTTGGTTCAATTACCAGATCTTTGGCTCTTAGCCCGAAGACTTTCATCATAGTTTTAATAAGTATAATCTTAGGAGTTTAGAGCATATGAACTAACCTGGGAAATAAAGCGTAATTCATCTTACAGTCAGAAATGAGCTAAATGTCCCCTTGCAGCCAGTTTGATCTCTCTGGCTAATGCACAGGTTTCATTGCTCCCCAAACACAAAGCAGGACAGATGGCAGGCAGGAACAAACACCATGGAACTTCCCAACACCACCATCCCTGCGGGATCTTGCATGGCCACATCCCTGGGTGTTTGCCTCTGAACACTGGGGCACCAAATGCCACTGTGCATTCGGTGTTCTGCCTGTGCAGGGGACGGCAGATCTGATGTGTCTCTGTATTTTTGCTGCAGTAATTGGTGATTTTATCCTCCATAACGCCAATCATTTTAAGTAATTAATTTTCTCCACAGACCCCCTGAGATTTGTGTCCTTTCCAAGTCACAATCTTGTTATATATCAATGAATGTAATCTATTCCATATGTTATAGGTTTTTAGAAACATGTTATTGAAGTCCATAGTATGTTACCAGTTGTGAAACAGGTATCTTTCAAAATGCAATACCTCTTATTGTACATTTACCAATTTGAAATCAAAAACTTCAGTAGTCTATAAATTTCACACCAGAAACATGCTGACATATTTTCCCCATACTCATCATTACCTGGCAAGCTTCAAGGTCTGGGCTTTATAATAATAATAATAATGTATTACAGTATTACTTGGCATGTGCCATAAATTAAGAAATTAGATCTTGTCTTAAATAGGGAATAGATTAAGAGATTATTTATACCATGAGAGTTCACATCTACTGGTAAGTGAAGTACTTCAGAGAAAAAAAACCCCTGGTGTTTAAATAAGGGAAACACATTGTTCATAGGTTAACTGGAGAAAAAAATCAGGATGAACTGTATTCTGTTGTATTTTTGTATTAATACAATATGACATATCCTTCCATGTCTTACTGCATTGAAAAAGGCAGCATTGTTCAGCATTTTATGAATCAACATTTTGAGGAAAAGCTGTGTTTGACAATTCTTTGTCCTGAAATTTTGTTCCTTTCTCTTTTTCTGTGCTCTATCATATTTTTCACTGCTAATAGAAATGTAGGGGAATGAGTCAAGAAAGGTGTTGTTCAAGAACATTTTGGTTATTTATGAAACTCAAAACTATTTGTTTCCAAACCCAACAAGAAATGGGGAAGAAAAGGCAATAAGCCTCATTTACAGGGATTAGCAGGGCTAAGCTGTTCATGCACAGCTCATTTGTATTGGAGTTCATTGTGTTTATTTTAAATAATACATTTTTTTGTTAGAAGCGTAGGATATTTAAAAGCAATTTTATAGTCCTTCAAAGACAGTGATTTCACCTTAGAGCCTGGGTCTGGCAGCATATATCCCATACAGTACTTGCCCTGAATTTGGGGATTTGTATTTTATTTTCTTAAGAGCTTGCACAGTGCAACCACTGCAGATATGCACTGTGCAAAAGAAAGAAGTTAGACAAATTCTTTTGATGTCTCCCTATATGGTTATAATTCTTGACAGAGTAACTATTTATCAGCAAATGAATTCCGAAAGGAGAAGCAGCATATTGGATTTCTCTGTATTTTATCTTTCATGGAATATAGCAGAATCATCAGTATACACATCAGTAGAGAGCAGGGCGGGACTCAGTTAACTGATGCTTGGACTTATGCTCCAAAAATCCAAGTATTTGTAATTAAAAGGTTTAAAATTTTTAGAAGCCATTCTACTCGTTTTTCCTAAAGAAGCTGATATATTCTGTTGCATGTGGAAGATGCCTGTCTAAAGGAAGTTACTGCAAGTAAAGAAATGTGCCAAAATAAAGTTGAGACCTCTGTTAGTAATGAGACTTTAAGGACATGTTATTTCCAAAAAGCTTCCCTTTACATGTAAAGAAAATTTTTTTTTGAGTATAGTACTTATTTCAGGCTTTCTATATGGACACAGGCTCATTCATGAAGTATTTCTCTTACTTCTTTCATGGACAGAGGAATTCACCTCTGTGTGTGCTGGGCTTGTGCCCTTTGGTGTGTCTGGGAACATCTAGGTGTATGACTCGAATCTGCAGCTGCCTTGTGGTTTGAGCACATTCAGAGACCTGAAAATCCTGATACCTGAAAGTATTTCCAAGTAATTATTGCCTGGGATATACAGAGGGCATGGTAGAAGCTTTTCTGCCCTGTGCGAACTGGATTTGTCCTTTGGAGAACAAACCCTTCTCTCTTGTGCGGTGGACTTGTGCCGGGAATGCCAACAAGGAACTGTCTGTGCTGAGGCTGAATGAAATGCTGGATGTCTCCAATTGAACTATCACTAACAAAACATTTTCAAAACACTTCAAAATGCTGACATTTTTCTGGGAAGGAAGGCTACCAGGAATTTAGAATGAAGTACATTTTTGGAGTTTTGGAAACTCATTTGCATGTCTTGTACTGTTGAGCCTCTGAAAAAAGAAAAATCCTCATGTGCCTGTGTTGGGCTGCTGTGATTCTGTGCCGAGTCAGAAGTGGAATCAAAGCAATTAAAGTTTAAATGTTCCACGAAAACACCATTTCGAAACACTGTCAAGAAAAATTAAAGCACAAGGGACTTTTGTGACACTTTATGATGCTGACAAATTTAAAATAGCCGGATGGTTTAGAAATTATATTGTCCTGCAGTATAAAACAGTAATTTCAGTGGCGCTCAGACTCCTCACCAACAGAAATCTGACCATTGGACAGTCAGTTATTTCATTTCCTTAACTTCTGTTTATAACCAAACCCAAACTTACTAGGAGCTCAAATTCGAAAACTCACATCCCACCCAAAAAACCCCAACCGAACAAAACCACAAACCCAAAGAAAAGAAACACAGAATCTGTAGGAGGCAAGGGTGGGCTAAATAGAACCACGAAAAGAAAAACAAATTGGAAGAATGGAGTTCATGCTGAGTCAAAACAAGACAGTGAAGAAAGCTGCTGGGGAGAAAAAAACCCATTACTCTCTTTTGCTATCTGTCAGGAAGATAAATCTTTCCCTTTGGGGCAGCACTGGAGCCCTGTGCACCCTCTCTGTCCTCATTAGAGGCACAAAGCCTCCACTCAGCGCTCAGTACATCCCCTCCCCATCCTCGGGGGCTGTTGGCTCCATGTTAGAGCCATGACAGCACTTGGATATAAACAGGAAAGTCTGGAAGTCTCAGCACAGGTTCCAAGTTCAGGTTCACCCTAAGCCTGAGCCCATCCAGGGCCACGGGGGCTCTGTAACGCAGGCAAGCATTCCCTGCCTGCATCTAGAGCTCATTTTCCCTGTTTGTGGTTCCTTCTCACACGCTTCCCTCATTTATATCAACCTCCTGCTTGCATATTTTTTTTCCCTCTTTCTCACACGTGTTTTATAGGAGGAATGCTTTCAGTTTTCCTGAGCAGGAACAGTTGCTCTGGCAGTAAGTGCAGGGAATCAGCATCAAAGCACCTTTTACTGAGTCAGCCTGATTTTTATTCGCTGCAAAACTGCAAATGTGGATTTCAGGCTTACTTGTTGGATAGCTTTCCTAATGTGCACTGCAGGTGCACGATATATTTGCAGTGGCTGTTGCACATGCTGATACACACCTACATCTGTGATGGAAATGAATAAATGTGTCTGTGGCCCATGCAATTAAAAATGAATGGCCATGTAAAAAGGAGAGCGGGGTTGTTTCTGTATGGTGATGACATCCATAAAAATAGATCATTGCACAGTAAATTATCAGTTTATAGATGTAAGGGGGGTTTTCAACTTCAAAATACCAGTTTGCTGAAGCACATTCCCACTGCTACCACCTGCTTGACTTATTATTATGGGTTTTTTTCCTAATACTGAACTAGCATTGAAATATAAATTTATTCTTTATTCTGGCACTTGCAGGCTGTGGTTATGTGTCCGTGTGGGTGTCTGTAGGTGGACATTGCTGTGCAGCTGCTGAATTCACTCATTAAAATATTAAGAGGCAAGTCCTGGCTGCACTAAAAGAAAGGCAAAATTGCCATTACCTCAAAATTCATCCCACAGCCCGTGGAATGAGCAGTTGAGGCAGCTTTGACTCATCTCACTGTCTTTTATTTTTTTAAGTGATACCAATTGTCTGCCATAATAATGCACTGAAAACGCTTTCATAGGGAGTTAAAAAGTTTTTTTCAAGACGCAAGATCTATCTGCAGCTGGCTGTGACTAGGCAGACAAGCTGAGATGTGCTCAGATTTTTGTCCAAGGGCTGTATCAGCCATAAAATTCAAATTTGCAAATTATTCCTTTAGAAGTAGACTTGAAGTATTGGGTGTACTGGGACTCTCTAAGTTTTTTAGGAATTGTTAGGATGCCAGGAAGATCCAGTTACCAATTTAACATGATTTTTTTACAAAATGACAAAACAAATCAGTATTCAAATTTAGTCTGATTTATTCTCTGCCCACAAGGAATTTCTAATTGAGTAAGCACCTCAAGAAGGTTTTGGAAGAAAAGTACAATCGATGGAGGATAGATATTTCCAGAATTTGTCTCATTCAGTGATGCTTATTTAGTATTTTATAACAAACTCAACAGCAGCATTAGCTAGGGAAAAATACCTATATGGTGCTGTTGAGCTGGCTGGTATTAATAACTATTAACAGTGTTCACAGTGTGGGATGTCGGTGATTCCCAGGAATCTTGTTATGCAAGGGGCTGGACTTCTCCTGCTGCTCCTCTGTGAGCAGAGGGAACTCTGCTCCTCAGTGTGGTAAGTGTGGTGTAAGCAGCATTTTAAGCCTCAGTTCCATGAGCCAGCTCAGTTTCTCTCCCAGTCTGTGCTGGGTTTGATGTGTGTGTACTCATGTGTGTATCTTAGAAATCTTAAGAGTCAGTGAATATCTTAGAAAAAAAACAAACAAAAATGATGTTTTTCCTATCTGTGCTCTGATGCTTTCTCTCTTATTTGTCTGGGGTTTGGCATTGCCAGTGTTGTTGTTGTCACATTTAATGGCTCAAAGGACCGGGCCACTAATGGAAGGCAACACAACAGGTTCCAGTTTTATTGTTTGATGCTCCTCAGTCGCCAGTGCCATTTCCAGCAGGAGAATGTTTTGAGCTCTGTGAAACAGCAAATCATTTAATTGCATGGGTGGATATGAGCAGCTTCACCTGTTTGAAAATGTCACACATAGAGAGAGCTCTTTAAGAATGTCACTGTTCTTTTAAGCAAAGAGCCATGGAACCCTCGTGATGCTGGAGCAATGTTCATGCCTTTAAAATGTCCCATTAGTGAGATGTTGCGGTATAATTATAAATGTCACAAGAGAAAATCCAGCATTGCAATTGGGGCTAAAATATCAGAGCAACACTCTTACCATCAAGAAGATAAATCATGTCAGCAATTCCAACAAGTCTGCTCCCCTCTGTGAACAGAAGTCAATCCATTGATAGCATGGATTTCCAATAACATGAAATGACAATATTTTATGTTTAAATTCTTTTTCTCCATGCATTAACGTTTTATTTTCATTCAACTTTCATTCAAGGGTTATCAGTGAGTAGAAGATTCTCCATTATTCAAGTGTGTGAACTTGTGTTCATATGTTTGCTTAATTATTCACAGTTTTTGCTAGACTTCTGGTGCTGGATTCACTTTCGGCATAATTCCAGTAATGAGTGGATTACTGTCAGAGGACAGCATTGTGTGTTTGGAGGGTGAGTGGGTGATGTCCAGATCTATTTGTGCTTGGTTACATTGGTCTGCAAATCAGGTTGTTCTTCCTGCTTTTGTGTGTACTCCCTGATTTCCTCCTCTTACAGTGACAGGCAGAGACTCCAGGAGGATTTTATCCTTCTTTTTACATTCCATAGCAATATAAATTTGCCAACACTCCCCTTGCTGTGCATCAGCTCAGAGGTAGAAAGGATACTAAATACTTTTACTGATGATTAGAGTAAGTCCTTTGGATTTCTTTCTGCAAAGATCTGAAAATTAGCTCTTCATTAAGCTGATTAGAACATTCTCATTAGAAACAATCATATTATCACAAGGTTCTGTTTAAGAAAAGCTGTTTCATTTTGAGAGCTGTGTTAACCTTTTCTCCTACTGTCATTTGCACCATACTTAGATCCTTATCTGTTCTAGCAAATCAAAGGTCTGGTTTTGACAATAACTTCATCTTTTCTTTCTTTTTCTTTCGTCTTTTTTTTTTTTCTCCTGAAGCCTTTAGCAAGCCATGCTAGAAGTAATCTTCTCTTGTTTTTTTTTACTTCAATTATATTTTTCTTTTCCAGGAAGTCAAGTATTTCCAAGTAGGCCCTGTTCTCTGAGAATATGATGCTTTGGGTGACTTGGTGTTTGGGTGGTTTCAGTCGCAAGACTCTAGTTATCAGGAATCTATTGGAGGGCCCTGAAAGCTTGGATTTAGACACTTACTCGTGATTTTTCTTAATCTATTATTATATACAGTACACTCCAACTTTCCAGCTTTTAAAAGAGCCTCTTGGTGTTAGAAATAGGAACAACTCTAATCCTGCCTCTCGTGGGACTTTATCATGAGGTTTGCAAACACTGATGTGGGCACTGGAGAACAGCAGAGGAAAACCATGGCCCTCTGTCACCTTCATTAGCTCATCTTGTAACAAAACAAATCATTCTTTAATCATAGAAATGATGATTAGAATGTACTTATGGAGGGCAGTGCTCCAACCTCCTGCTTGAAATGGGGCTGTCTGTGCTGCATCAGGCCAGTCTGGCCATTTCTGAATCTTCAAAACCCCTAATGATTCTGCAGCCTCTCCACCTGACTTTCTCAACAGCTGGGCTACCCCCGTGGTGAAATCCTCTGCAGCTCATTTCTCCTATTCAGAGAGACGAGGATGCTCCTAAAAACTGAGCTTTGATTGTGCAGGATCTCTCTCCATTCAGCCTCACAAGCACCTCCCAAACAAAGGGGTTTCCAAATCCCCCGTGGTTTTTGACAACTGTTGAAGCAGGTACATCAGGCAGGAGAGCTTAACACGAGCAAGGATGGCTAATACAGCGGGCCTCTTTGCTGAAAAAGCAGCTTTGAGTCATTGCTTCTCAACAGCTGATAAATTCTGTAGTGCTCCTTAGGAAAGCTCACCACAGAAAGTCGGAAGATTTTCGTAGCCCATTACATAACTGCTATACCAATATATTATTTAGCAAACAGACTTTCATGCACAGTTTGTTTCATATTATCATCATACGCTTTAGTTCAGCTTTGAAGGGTCCTTTTTTCTTGGTGGATTTTTTTTCCTTCCTTATTTAAACCATGGTATCTGGCAGTGAAGTCTGCAGCTATTTGTAAACAGATTTGCAAGCACAGTTAAAGGGTGACTTTTTTACACAGAGGCACAGCACGAGTTTTTGCCAGAAGTTTCAGCCTGCGGTGGGGAGCATTGATTTCCCACTGTGGCAGATACAGACACGCAGAGAATAACCCCTTCCTGGATCAGGGATTCAAAAGCTCTTTGATACAGAGCAGACTGGCTCGACTTGCCCAGTTTTCAGAGAATGTGTTGGAAATGTCTGCAGCGAATGGAGTAAGGCATGGCTTTGGTATTGCTGGATTTGTTTATTCACTGTGGTAGTGATGCCAGGGAGGTCAAAATACAAATATATGTGGCTGATTGATGCTTGCTACAGAAGGTACAAAGACTGAATTGCTGCAATAAGACATAGAGATGGGCAAAAAGCACATGTAGGGTTTTTTATTGCCTGAAGTCCTGCTGTGCCAGTGGTTTGAACAGAAGTTGTTCCTCTGGATGCAGCAGTTCTCTGACAGTATATCCTGAATGAAAATAATATTTATTATTAGAAGAGCTCAGAAAAAACAGTGAGGACCTGAGTTTTAGATGCAGATACATTTTTTTAAGACTGGGTCTAGAAGAAAACCTTAGGCTTACTTATAATTTAGTTTTAAAGAAGGCAGTGATTAAGCTAGATCAGCTTTCTATGTGATGTGCTAATCACCTTGAACCACATAAATTAAAAAAAGCAAAAACAACCAAAAAACACCCCCCCAAAAAAATAAACACAACCAAGCAAAAAAACCCCACAAACATTTCAGTGTACAGACATCATGTATTTGCAGACACAGCATTGGAGCTGCTGGGCATGACCACCACTGTCACACCTGGTTTACCTGACCAGGACAGCATTAATGCTGTCCCTGATGAAGAAAACTAGCTTCTGTAGCCACAGAAAATAAACCTTTCAGAAATTAGAGACAAAGTGAAGTATTTAGGACAACAGAAATCCCATAATTTGAAAGCAAATAATTAATCACGGCTCATCTAACACTATGGCTTCATTCATTTGTTGCCTTGCAGGTTTATTTGACTGCTTTGCACGGATTGATCATGACCTGCTTTTGCTCCTTGCCTGACAAGATCCTTTGTCCAGTGTTTTATTAGGAAGGTGTTTCTGTGGCAGAGGTGACAGGCAGTGTCTGCTGACAAGGATTACAGTAATTGTTACCCGTAATGTCAAAGCCACTTAGTGCAAACTTGCTGGGGGAGAAAATTTCTATTCTGCTCTTTATGACAGCAAGACAATCATTGCTGTGTTTCAGAGCATGACAGGATTTTCTCCTAGTATCAGTTATCTGTGCAGAGATCTTCTCTTGGGTGCCACTTGAGTGAGCTTACTTTGTATTTAAATTGTATTACCAGCGCGCATAGTTTTGAGAAAATAAATGAAACAATGCAGCATACTGCTCTGCTTTGTTCAATTTTAATTTTGACTCGAACGTTCTGTGTATCTACAGCCACAAACAAACTGGAAGCGAGTATATTGTGATTAAGTTAACCATAGTAACTCAGCTGTCTCAAAACAACATTGGCTTGACAGATATGACAAGCTTGGGATTTTGACTTCTGCAGATATATTCTGGAGAAAACTAGAAAATAAGAATCATATGGCCTCATTTCCCAAGATAAATCACAGTGGGAACTGGTGTGTTCTTGTTAGAATGGGTAAATGTGGGCTGAGGTCTGGAGATGAGAAAGAAACCCAGACTAACATTTCAGATTAGATTCTCTTTTGCTCTGAATGCCTCATACTGAGAAATCTTCTTGAAAGGAACAATGTTTCTTGAAATGGAGATTAATGTTCGATATTTATCTGTGACACTGTTGGGGCTGCCCAAGGCAGCTCAGCATCCAGCTAGAGACATCCTTGGTGTCAGCTGCAGCGGGCACGGGTCAGCTGCAGCAAGCAGGGAAAGCTGGCTCCTTGGCAAGGAGCAAGCCCCAAATGAAGGTGGTGTGAAAGCATCAGCAGAGCCAAAGGACGAGAGAGGGGTCTTTTATATGGGATCCAGCTGGTTTACCGCAGGCAGAGGTTCTAAGGACAAAAACCAAAGAAGTGAGACAGCACGCAGTATTTTATACGGGGGTGGAACAAAGGGAAACAACCAATGGGGATTGACTGAGGAGGAGGAGACAACAGAGGAATATCCAATAGGGATAACTTAAGGGAGGGAATTACATGAGTAGACCAATGGGGCATCGAAGAAGGGAGAACTTTCCAGAACTAATACATAAGCAACTAGGGGAAATACATAAACATGAACTTATCCATAAAACTGGGTGGAAAACTCCTGAACCAATAAACTTAAAACATGTAAACTAAGAATCACTAGGAACATGGAAACTCGCCTTAACCTGGGGTGAGGATTAGACCTTGATGTTCTGGAGGCCTGTTCTGTACTTCTCTGAATGTTCTCTTGCTGTGGCCACCGCCTCATGCACTGCAACATATTTGGCCTTAGGAGTTTCCACTCTAAATATTAAAGGAGAGTTTTTGTGATGAAGATTATACAAAAACTAGACAAATATATCTCTCATCCTGGCTTGTGAAGGCTGCTCAGGAACCATTTTCTCCATAGCTCTGACTTGCTGGAGTTAAGGCTGGCAAATACTGTGGTACTAAAGCAACAAATCTATTGGTTTCAAAGTAACTAGCCTTTATTTGATGTTGTCTAAATAATAATGATAGTGAGCACAATCTGTCATCTTCTTGTCACTTGGATTCTTGTAGAAACCCCAAGATTAGCACAGGGCACCAGCTCTGGCTCTGTCACAAGTGACAGTTCCCTGTTGTGCTTCATTTACTTCTGTTGTATTTGATTTACTTCTCAAGCTTCTAAAGCATGAACTATAAATCGATTTGTTGACTAATTTTTATGGCCCCCTGAACCCCAACCTCACCCCCACAAGTAGATTTGTTGAATTGTATTTCAACCCAGATAACGTAATTTTATTATGTTTTTTTCCTTCCACCCAGTTTGGTTTTTTTGACATTTCCATGAAAACTCTACAACACATTAAGAAGAGATGTTTGTAAATGTATATTGATGGAATGTTTTCTAGCTGGGAGAAATATTTTCTTTGTAGTGCCAGTGCAACAGGAAATACTGGTATTACTGCACATCTGTTTCTTTTTTACCTTGGGTTTAAGCATCATTATTAACCCCAGGGCTTTCAGTCCTTCCGGTATAGATATGCCAACAAATGCATTTCCAAGGTCTTGGAAGACATGAGATGTATTATTTCTTTGAACTTGTGATGATGTCCATCACCTATCTTTGCTGATACAGGAGAATAAAGGACAGGCTTTCATGAAACTCAGTGATGGTCATTTGGCCTGTGATTTACTCTGAGATCTTGCCATTATATTCAGCTCTTCATTGCAACTGTTCCTGTAATTTAGTTTTGCATCTTCCTATATGTAAGTATGATCATATACAGACATACGTGCACATACATACACACAACTGTCTCTTATTTGTTCATGAAAAATGTATGAAATAGGTGCACGGTTAAAATGCTGTCTAGTCATAAGGAAGAGATGAGTCAAATGAAAAGATTACACATCTAAGCATGGACAGATAATTAGCCAGGGCTCTTAGAAAGAGCTCGTCTTAACTGGAGGCCTGAAGATGTTTCTCCTGCTGGATATCACTGGGCTAAGAAGCTCTCATGTGCCAAAGTAAATTTTCCAACCTTAGAATGAACAATTTCTAGCTAACGTTTTGTTTGGGGCTGTAGATAAAAGTGTATTGATAGGCTGGTATTCTTTTTGTTTTGCCATTGAAGGGAAAACATCTGTACAAGTTCTCTATGTGTGTCTTGGGGTGACTCCATCATGTATATCCCCTATCACGGCTTTATGCCAAACAATTAATTTTGTGCCTTTTCTGTGTCTTTAAACTGAGCTTGAGAGAAAAAAAAAAACAACAAAAGGACCAAGCAAACTTTTCAAAGCAGTGTCTCAAGGACACGGAGATTCACTCCTCTGCGTGCTCTGGCTGCGGTAGCATGGGGGGAGCATCCAGCTGGCTTCTTCAGCCAGTTTTTTCCTTGCTCCTCTCTCCGGTGTGAGACAGAAAGCTGAACTTTGTTTCCTGGGACTTTGGTTTTTTCCTTTCTTCTCTCCTGGACTGTTTCAACAACATCAGAACACATCGGGAGAATTTACCCCGAGGCCCGAGGGGGTGGGCCCTCACCCAGCTCCGAGGAGGAGAGACACCACACCTACAGAAGGACTCTGAAATCTTCCCAGGTTTCTCTCTACAGTGAGAGATTTCATTATTTAGCATTATTATCCTTTCTTCTTGTGTGTATGTTAAATAAATAGCTTTTAGCTCTTTCACTTTCCTTCGAGGAAAATTTCTTTTTTTTCCCGAACCTGGTGGGGGGAAGGGTAGTTGTAACCTGGTTTTCTCTCAGAGGCTATATTGCTAGATTTTGGCCAAACCGGCACAATGTGGCATTCTATACAAATGTTTTTAATCTTAATCTATTTGCTTTCAGTGCGTGTTACATTTGCCAGTGACTGCAGCTTCAGTGGGAGGTCTGAGTGGTGTCTGTTCACCCCACGCTGCACAGAGCAATTACCTCAACAGATTAATATGTGCTTGTTATTTTTCTCTTTATTTTCTTCTCCAAACATGAAAGCAAACGCTTTTGGGAAAGACGACATCTTCCTTTGTCAGAAGCTGTGGTAATTAACACAAATAAACAGAGCCAGGCTTTCCTTGTTTGATAAGAATGGGTTTATAGGTGGAGTGTTTGCTCCCTCAGGAAAAACTTCCCAGCTCTCTGTGGAGTTCCTGCAGTGGCAAAGTGAGGCAGAGGGGAGGTAATTCCTTTAGCTGGGAGATTGGCTGTTTTTTTCTCTGCACTTAATGTAGGCTGCCCATGGAGTGGGGAGTGCTGCTCAGCTCATCTCCAGAAGGAACAGAGATGAAAAACGGAGAAAATTACAGTGGGGGAGAGGAAAAAAGAGAAGTTTTGTCTTTGCTGGGCTGGTCAGAAATTACCCATGAACAGGCAAGTTATGCCCTTTTACCATTCACTACCTCTTTGGGGATCTAAAGTTCCATATGATTTTTTTAGCTTCCAGGTGTGTATAAGCTGTTCCTCCAACCCTTGCCTATTCTTTTATTTTATGTTGATTCTCTTTGAGTTTTTAGTAGGTTATGTCCTCGCTGGCTTTGCTGAGTGACTGACACCAGCCTGGCTCTGTGACCTTCCCTTCCAGGCTGGGCTTTTTGGGAAGGCAGGATAGAAAATTGTAGGCTGGTTGACTGGCCCATGCCTGTGGGTGGTTCTGTTTTATCCATTTTTGTCCTTTAAAAAGCTGCCCTTGTGTGAGTGGGAGAAAGCTACACCTTGTGCAATTCAGTGCCAATGCAGTTGTTGAATTCAAAAAAAAGTATTTATATAACTGAACGGAAGGAAAAATCTAGATGTTTCCTGAATAATCAGTAGGGGATGAACCTGAGGAAGAGGAGAGCTGTACCAGGCTGAACTTTGGAATACGAGGAGATTTAAGGTAGGAGTCCAGACATTATCACAAGAACATTAAAAAATAATGCTTTGTCCTGTATTGTTGTGTTATCAAATGTCATATCTGCCTTGAAGGATGTGGAGGGTTTTTTGAAGCTCAGGTGCTCTTCTCAAACAGCATGCCCAAGTTTTCAGCCTGGGAAGGAGCAGGTGATTTCCCTATGCAGGAACAAATGTCTGCCTCTCTGCTTTCCTGAGCACACTTCCCAAGTGCTCAGGAGCTCCTGAAAATTCTACTGCAAAGTCAACTTTAATTTCATCGCAGCAGCAGGAGTATTGGGAATTTTACATTGCTGTTTGGGTTTTTTGGGGTTTTTTTTTAATCATTTTTTCTGCATTTTACTATCTGCACATTTTATAACTTTTGTCCTAATAAACCCATCTACTTTAACAACTATTAATCTGAGCATTTTGAAATCGTGGTGGATATTTCCCATTTGCTATTGAACACTTTAGGAACCATAAATGTGACATGATGTAAATCTATAAGTGAAATATTACCTTTCACATAAAATCTGCATAGATTTTTTTGCCTTGGTTATTTTATAGTCTGTTCTCTGTGGTCATTTTTGAATCATCAGTGTCTTTTTCCTTGCCTCTTGAATATAAAAAATTCTACTAATTATTGAACAGTCTTTGTAAGTTAAGCCAAATAAGGACTAATGACTTCTCAGATTCAAGACTTCATCCATCTAATATTTCATACACATATTTTAAATGCTGTTCATTTAGTTGAAATATCCTGAGAATGGCCATAAATTGATGTCATTTTTTCTTCCCATCTGTAATCTGGAAACAGAAAAAATAAATTACCCTGTCTTTTCTGTTTCATTAGAACAGTAGAGAATAGGTATTTCCCCCCCTCTCCTCTCAACTATCAACATCCAGAGGTCTTTTTAACATTGTGATAACCTTAATTCACCTTTGATTATTATGCTGAGTAAACTTCAAGAAGTTTAAAACTTGAGATGAATATGCACTACTGCAGGTGTTTAATCTAAAATATTTGAGTCTGGGGAAGATTTCTAAGATTATTTTTTATCTTAGCCACAAATTTCATAATAGGAATTTTTGGTGTGGGATAATTAATTTTACAAATTAGATTAATAGAACCATTTAGAAACTTCTATTAGTCTCAAGAGGGGAGTAAAAAAATTTTTTAAAAAAAACTTCTGCATTTTTTTTCTTCATTTTATTCACTTTTGAAGTTCTTGCAGGAGGAACAAGATAACATAGATCACCCAAAAATGCAGAGATGCCTGGGACAGAAGCCATGATTCAGTTTACCTCCTGCATCTCACAAGAATGATGATTGATGGACTAAGCACAGAGATGTTTCATCACAATAAATTGGGAACTGCAAATATCTGGCTTGGCAGGGACTCTACCAGGCTCTAGAATTGGAGCTGACAGAATCATGGGACTGCTGGGGTGAATGGATGCACGATAAATTTATACCAGTGCAAATGAGAATAGAGCTTGACCGAGTATTTCCAAAAGACAAAACCAATGATTTTCTGTTAGTGTTTCCTACAAGTGTCCTGGTCTTTTTAGTATTGTAGCAAATTATCAAAAGAATTTGCACAGTGAATGTCGTCTGATTATTGCACAGCTGTCTGATTATTTGATGATATTATGGCAATGTTTCTGATCAAAGTAAATGGTAGTGTCCCTCACAATATCTTTTAAAAAAGGTCAGCGAAGTCTTTAATATCCTAAATAATCTAAAAATTATTTTGGTTTTATTGGATAGCAGGATACAAACGGATCATTTCTAGATGAAGCTGATGCCTCATGTGACATCTGCACATAATGCATGGCATTAATGGAAATTATTGCAGGGTTGTGGGACCTTGGACTGTCCTTTTCAAGAGCTGCTGTGACACTGGGTGATGTTGTCCTGCAGGATCATTCCAGGATCATGAACAAGATCAGGAACACCCCTGACTGACCTGCCCAGGTTGCCTTGCAGCCATCCTAGGAAATAATTCTGTGGTTAGGACACAGTAGATGTTGAGGAACATATGCCTCACCAAAAGTTTTTCAAACTCCAGACCACCTTGCCCCTCAGGGAAAACAGGGAATTGTGGTAGGCTGCAAACAGTATCCATTTGGGGTGACAGAAATAATAAAGTGAAAAGTAAAAGAACTGGTCAGTAATCAAATCAAGTATGTTAAGGATCATATAATACTTTAAATGATAAAAAGATGAGTCGGCATTTCTGATTGTTTGTACTATAACTCACTAACAGATACACATCTTCTAAGTCCTGTTAGATTATTTCGACAACCCATTATAACCGTATTTTATAATATTCTTAAGGTTGGAGACTATTCAATAGTATCACTATCAAAATTAAAAAGTTAATTAAGACAACTCTGGATCTAGCATATGGAGTCTTATGAGGAATGAGAGCACATGGAGGAAATGAGCATCTATTCAAATTCATAGAATCACAGAATCATTGAGATTGGAAAACACCTCTGAGACTGAGTCCAAACTTGGTCTGATTTACCACCCTGTTAACAGGACCAGAGCACTGAGTGCCACATCCAGTTATTTCTTGAATACCTCCAAAAAGGTTTAGCAAGGTTTTTATAATCTTGACTAACAATAATCAAACCAGTCTGATCCTCAGTACTTTTTCCATTTTAAGACTGGAAAGTTTGTTATTTTACAGTATGAGTGATTTATGATTTTTTAACCTTATTGCATTTTTTCCTATTATAAGTGTAAGTGGCAAAACTTACTGCAGTAAATGGGCAGGACCTGACCATTTCCCAGCACTGAGGTTGCATCCAAACTCCTTTGCAAGTAACCAGACCCCAAGGCTTTCCTTCCATCCTTTCCAGTGGGACCTCAGGTAAGGAATGGGTTTCATATTGTGTTGCTCTGGCTGATGAAAGGACGCAGTGTCTACCTGAGTGACCCATGGCACAGAAATGATGGGTTCATGTGCATGGTCAGCTTCTGCAGAGTTTTAATTGAAGCAAATTTGAACTGTTTCCTACTGTCTGAACAATGTTTTGCTTTTCTCTTGGTTAGCTGTCTTGTTATCATTAGGGATTTGGTTACTTAGGGTTGGAATGACCAAAATTTAAAAAAACTTAATTTTTGATGCTGAAAATATGTTCTAATTGAAAAAGTCAAAGGTGAGCTCTCTTGGAAAATCTTGCTGTGGTGTGAGCTGAAAAAACTTGATGTGTGTATAGAACTTCTGTCTTGTTGCTTTCATGTGCTTTGAAGGGTTTTTTCTCTCTGTACTTCATCACCAGAGCTGTGCTCCCTGAGTGCACCTGAGCTTGCTGCTGTGTAGGTAAGAAGAAAGGCACAATAAGGGGGCATTCTCTGCTCAGAATACAGTGATTTTGTGCTAGACCCAGATATAAATTTAACAGAGTGATTTTTTAAGGTATGTTTTTCTCTAAACTGCCTTAGAATAAATTTCTTTTAATGCCACTTAAAATAAAAATAAATATGCATTGGCATGATTGGAGCTGAAGATTTGTTGCTATCTGCCTTCCTGGGATGTCAAAGGCATGAGAGGGAAGTGTTTGGCACAGAGGAAGCCAGGACAGGGAAGAAGGGATGCAAAGACATCAAATTAAGTGCAACTTTTCTGAACTTAAATCCTGCAGGTCAAATTAGAAACATATCTGTAAAGGTATTCTTGTCACATACAGAACAGCTAATTTAGATACCATTATAAAAAATTAATTAAGCATAATCTGCAAAAACCTGAAGTATGAAACTAAAGGACTAAAATTAATAGTGCAAGAATGAGATTCATTCAGTTTTTAAACTAATGGTTTTTACATTATATCTTCTGTTAAAGCATAGTCTTACTGGGGGACTGCAGGATAGTAGATTTTTATCAGGATTTAATTTTTTTAATTTAGACCAGAGTTCTATAATAATATTTACCACGGAATACTCAAATTAGGTTAATTATGCATGTCAATTTTTGTTCATAAATCATTCTTAAAAACAGACTTGGGACTCAAGGTGTGTAACACACTACATCAGTGCTAATGTGGTTTAGAGTGCTGGTTTTATTTAGATGCAGCAAAAACTGATGGTGCTCATTATGTATTTGTGAAGACCATAAAGTCATGAGTGGAAACAACCTGATACTTGATGAGATGTCCCAGGATTCAGCAGGACAGGTTGTCCTGGATGACTGTGAACCAAACCCATAACACAGGAATTAAAGTATCCTTGGAAATGACATCTGAAACATGACCTGACTGTTCTTCACAGTGATGGCAGAGAACTTTTGTAGGAAAACCATCATCAGTCATTTGGTTTCACCTTTGCAAACCATTTCCAGGAGTGTGGGCATTGCAGGCAATGTCCTTGTGGATGACAAAAGGGTCATCCCTTTTGAGCTGCAGGTGTGCCCCAGAGTGAGAGGGTTGTCCCATTAGTGGTCCGCAGTGCCTTTGTAAAATTAATCCATCCACCCAAACACTCTTCCATTGGAAGTTCTTTTCCTTGCTGACACAGAGAATGTGCTTCATTCTCCACTGGAAGGGTGTGCAGACATCCTCCTCATCCCCTCTAAAAGCAGATAACCTTGTTTTAAAACTCAGTGCAGATGCTGAGTGATTGCAGTGCACTTATCTGCCACATTATTTACAAATCTCAAGAACTTAACAGCTAGAAAATGATTAGTTAAAGGACATCATAAATCTTCACACAGCCCACACAGTGAGTATGTTGGCTGGAATCCAATCCTTGCAGCTGGGCAACACGTTTTTAATGTGACCCAGAAAAGGAGAATTTAAATGGCTTTTATGTTCTCTCAGTGTGGAAAAGTCACCAGTTCTACCCATAGAGTAGCCTGGGGCATGTTCAGAGCACCCCACATTGCAGCTTGTCACCTCAGAGGCTGCTCCAGAAGAAAAGGAACCCCCTGATACCCTGGTCAAACAGCAGCTTTGACAGATTCTGGGGGCTGGGGGGAGGGCTGGGGCATGACAAAGCTGGCAGTGTTTCACCAGAGAATAAACTCATCCTGATAAACAAGTCAGGAAGATTGATAGAAGGGGGTAATAAAGCCAGTTTAATGACCTGTAGTTGGAGCAAGAGATCTGAAATATATTTCTGATCCAACATAAAGGAATATTTATTTCCTCACAGAACCTTCTCTGGCCTGTAGTTGCAGAGGTGAGGTGTGGTGTTTGTCAGCATGATTTCTGCAGTGGAGCATATTCTTTCCAAGGGTAGCCTTAAAGTAGGTGCCTCTGGACTAGGGGTCCAGCCGTGCTGGCAAGTAATTTTGGGGTAATTTTGTCAGATATGGCAGCTTCTGAGAAACTTCCAAGGCACATTCAAATTCTAATAGAAGGAGCTCAGTGGATCAGTACATCTGGTATCTGACTAATTCATCTGTCTATTGATTTATCTGTCTCATTTATCTAATCAGCTTTATCACCTGAATCTTTCAAAATCTAATTTTATTTAATCCACCTATGTTTTTTCTAACAATCCTACTGCTGTGTTATTTTACGAGGGAAGCTGGAATAAATAAATGAAATGGCAAAAAGGAAGAAAGATTGATTTTTTTTATGTTATGTTATTTATTTTTAATTTCACATGTTCTCGTTTTATTCTTTGTCTTCTACATTCCTCTACTCTTAGAACAGTAGGGACAGCTTGTTGATTTTTTGGTTTTTTCCTTCTACATAAATCTGGAGTTGGTAAATGCTTGTACCTAATGAGACAATTGCCAACACCCAGCAGAGGCCTGATTTGTCTGTGCTTTGTGGTAACTCCATTAACTGCAGCAATTTTGCAACACCTCTTTAGGAGTTACGGCTCTAAGTGGAACATGCTTTTGAGGGTGCTCAGAGAATAAAGATTTGCCTGGGATGGCCAACAAGCAGCGCACACGTGGATAAAAACATGCACACGCACAAAGACAAATCAATGTTTTTGGGGAAGTAAATGGGCACAGTACAATAAAGAAGGAAAAACAGGATGGGTGCTGCTGTGACTGCACAGAACGAGCTCCTCTGCTGGTGGGTGAACCCATGGGACTACAGAGACCCCAACAGTTCAGGATGGGAAGCCACAGCAGTGAGAACTTTTGTCCCATTCACAGAATCATAGAATCAGTGAGGTTGGAAAAGACCTTTGAAGTCATTGAGTCCAACCTATGACTTAACACCACCTTGTCACCCAGCCCATGGCACTGAGTGCCACATCCAGTCTGTCCTTAAACACTTCCAGGGACGGCGGCTCCACTGCCTCCCTCGGCAGCCCATTCCAATCCCCAACCACCCTTTCTGTGAAAATTTTTTCCTAATGTCCAGTCTAAACCTCCCGTGGCACAGCTTAAGGCTCTGTCCTCTTGTATCGCTCTTTGCCTGGGAGCAGGGCCCGACCCTCACCTGACCCTCCTGTCAGGGAGTTGCAGAGAGTGATAAGGTCTCCCCTGAGCCTCCTTTTCTCCAGAATAAACAACCCCAGCTCCCTCAGGTTTGTCACAGCCTGGCCCTGCCAGCTCCAATCTGTCAGAGTCATGCTGGGCTGGGGCTGAGGAGGAAAGGGACTTCCCTCGCTGGCAGAGCCTTTGCACAAATAAGGAGTTGTTCTGCACTCAGGCAAACACACCCTGCTCCCTCTCTGAGGACACTGCCCAGGGCTTTTTGCTTCCCCTCCTCCCAGGCAGCACATCTGTACACCCCTGAAACAGCATGTTACCACCTGGGGCCAGGTTGTGCTATGGCACAAATGTGGCCACTCTTGGTTAATTCTGAATAGGGTGATCTTCTGTGCTGCTTTCATTCTCAAATGACCTGAGAGTCAGTGAAGCGCAGGTGGGTGGCTCTCTTGGGGTAAAGCTGCACTGAAATTTGGAGATGGGATTGTCAGGGACAGTGTTTAGATATACTTCGCTCTGGCTAAGAGTAGGAGAGATTGATTCTCACCTGCAATCCGAATTCCTGGAGGGCTTGTTCAGCTCCTGCCCAGCTCCTTGTTGCTGTTACTTCCTGAACTGGTTCATTTGGAGTCTGTGCCTACACATCCTGCACATACCCCCAAGCTCCAAGCAAGAGCTGCTCAATGATGTTTACTTCTCTCAAAGACTCTTCAATTTAGCCAGCAATGGCATAATGTGATCCAGTCTCTGAAAATGAGAGCTGAAAGCATTCAAATCGTAAATAAAAGGCCAGCTTTTCAACAGTGGGGGTAATTATTTATTGGCATAGTTCATCCAAATAATAATTTCTGTTTTCATGGAGCTGTTTGAGAAAGGTGAGTAATTCTTGCTTAAAATATGGGAATATCTCTGTAGTAAAACTCCTGTGTAGTAAAGGAGCCCTTGCAGCTACCTAAGGAATCTCAGGCCTGTATTCCACTTGAGCAGTCATCCTCAGGGCTTTGTGCAGGGTGCACACAGAGTTGTAAGTGCCTTATTTCAGGCCAGAAGATGGGTCAGATTCTGCTCTTTGTTCCTTTTTGTTTTTTCACAAACAAGTGGCAGGTCCTTTGCAGGTGCTTGCAAGATGTGCGGTTGCATTTTCATCCTTCAAAACCCCACTCTCAAGACTTTTGTGCAGAATCCCTGCTCTTTTTTAAAGCTTTCATTGTGGGAGACAAGGAGGTGTGTGCTCCTCTGGCTTTTGCCATCAGAGATTTATGTTTGTGTTTATTGAAAAACTCTTCACTAATACGGATGGAAAGATGTAGTATAAAAGAAGAATCCAGCCCCAAAACTTTTCTGTCTTCCTAATGCCACTTCAGAACTGATACATTATTGTATTTACTTAAGAAACACATCACTATTCATGTTTTTTCTCACCCTTCCTTACCCAAATCTTTCTATTTTCCATTTTTTCTCTCCCCCTGTAGCACAGTGCTGGCTGTTTGTCAGGTACAAGGCTTCACTGCTGAAATAATACACTATTCATTGCTGGAAGCCTGATAACGGGTAAAAGATCGGCTCTGGCTGAAAGTGGGTTTGGCCTTGGAGGGTTGAGATGTTCTCTAATGAATGTGGTTTATGTTATTTTTCCGAAAAGGGGGGAAACTAATTTGAAGTAAAATATTCGTTGAATATTGCTTATGTGTTTTCTGGAGGACATGAAACTCTGGAACAATGCTGACAACCGAAGAAGAATCTCCAAAGATTCTGTAGAGCTGCTGTTTTCCTCCCCACTACACTTTCTTGTCACTCACATTGGAAATCCTTATTCAGCCTTCTGAGCACTGCCCATGTTTCACCCAGGTTTTTTGCTCTTACTTTTTCAGTACCATGCTCACCATTCTCTTATCTTTTTATTTTTGAGCTGGTTTCCAAACTGTTCCTAACTTTTGGGGAGTTGCTTTCTCCCTGACAGTACTTTCCATTTACTTTCCTCACAATATTTTACGTTTGTGTTTTGTGCCTACCAAGAGAAATTAGATTTTATCTTCTTAGGATCAGCTTTTGGGTGGTTCATATATGTTCATTGCATGCAAAATTCTGGTGTTCTATAGAAAGCAGTGAATAATATTTATTAATTGGCTTACCTGGTGCAACTAGTTTCACTTCCAAATCTCAGGAGAGGCAGCTTCAGTGAAGCCAAAATTCTGCTGTCCTCAGGAGCAGGAGAATCAAACCCCGTCTATCTTAACCCAGGCTGGGACTCTGCCTTTGTTATCAGCTTCCTATGTCTTTAACTGGTGGTAAAATGATCTTCTTGAGCTACGTGTGAACAGTGTCAGTCCAGGAGACTCAGGAAAGAGTTTTCCATGTAGAAGTAGATCCAAGTAATGCAAGAGTAATGAGATCAGTTTGTTCTGGTCTTTCACTGACTTTCTGATTACTTTCAGCTGTGGCTAGAATCCAGCATGGATAATTAAATTCTTCCTACCTAATTCCCCCTGTAGATTCAGTTGCATATGGCATTCTTTGGCTTCTGTTGGTTTTTTTGTTTGTTGGTAACTACTAAACTGTTCTACATTTTATCCCAGAATTGGCTGAATTTCAAAAGCTCATGAAGTGTTTCATATTTTCTATTATTTATAAGGCACCTTGAGACTAATGTGGATTAAGGGTCCCACCTGAACTGAAGAATATATTATTCCATTCCCTGACATAATTCATAACTCATAGGTTTTAGAATCTTACTAAATATCTCTCCATAGGATTAGTGGGGTTGGAAGGGAGCTCTGGAGACCGAATAGTCCTTGCTTGGAACAGGGTCAGCTGTGGTAGGATGCTCAGGATCATGCTGGGTTTTGCATATTTCCAAGAATGGAGACTTCATACCCTCCCTCAGCCTCCTGTTGCAGGGCTTGACCCCTTGTGAGCACTTGTTACATCTCTGTCAGGACACAAAAAGTGTTTTGAATCTGCAGGCAGTTTTAATTTTTGAGTCTTGTTGTATCCTCTGTTCCACAGCTGTTCCTGTGGTCTCACTCCCAGGTCCTGTCATCCATGGTATTCCCTTCTCCAGGAAAGCTATTTTTGTATCCCAGTGGTGATTGCTAAAAGAGTGCTGTCACTGACAGTCACAATTTTAATAATTTAATTTAGTTCACTAGGCCACTGATCTGGAAGGAAATTTCCAATGGGCAGATCCTGTAATTATTTTGGAAGGACCCACTCTCGATGGGCTCTGTCTGATGAAGACCTGGAACCTTCACCTGGTTTCACTTTATTAAGTGGATCAAGTGTGTGTGAGTGACAATCATAAGTCTGTTTGTATTAAGGTCCGGACAAGCTCAAGCAGGGTCTGAGGGATGAGGAGTCTTCTCCAAACATTTGTAATGGGAATTGAGTCATAGTGGAATCTTACTTCAAACATTGCACTTCAAACAGAGCTGTAAGACAAAGTGTCATTTAACTGAGTTCACAAACTAAAAAACTCTGTAATTTTTGTCAATTTTTAGCCAAATACCACATGTTTGGACATTCATTGAGAGTGGAGAAACTCATTAACATTTCACAACAGAAGAAACACAAAATTTAGCATTGTAATGTAATACTTCAATACCATCATAGAATCATAGAATAAAATCATAGAAAGGGTTGGGTTGGAAGGGACCTTAACACCATCCAGTTCCAACCCCGTGCCATGGACAGAGACATCTCCCAGTAGACCAGGTTGCTCAGAGCCCCATCCAGCCTGGTCCTGTCAAAGCAGAACACTCTAACTGACCATATAAAAGTGTTGAGACCTCGCAAAAAGTAAATTCTCTTTTTTGTTTTAAAATCTCAGATGGTCTCAGAATTGGGTAAAACCACCCTCTTTTACCCTAGAAGTGTTTTGAGTGATAAGTTTAAAATGTTTTTTAAATGAGATCTCAGTGTGAGGTGTGAATTTTCCTTTCCAGAAGTTCAAAGTCCTTAGAGCCCCATGTGCACCACATTTCTTACCCTCCAGAAAAAAAACTTCCTGGCTGTTTGGCTAAGACAGGTGGTAACTAAAGCACTTCACCTGCCTTGCCAAGCTAATGGCACCGTGTGAGTGGTGGCCTCATCCCTCATGAGTGGTAATGCCTGGAGAAAGTAGTTACTGCCTTCTGGATACTCCCATTTGACAGGGAATATCACCCATTGCCATGCTGCCTTTATCTCCTGCCTGGAGCCTGGAGATTTAGGCTGATTTCTTAATAGCTTTGCTGTAATCCAGACTTGTCATTGTGATGTGTATCTTGGAGGCAGGTATTAAGTATTAATAAACCTGCTATTTAGCTTGGGTTTGCATGGTGGGGAAGATTGAGATCCTTATTTGTCAAGGCATTTAAAAGTGTGTTAAAAGTTCCATTAACATCAGTTCAACTACTCACATGCATAGAGATAAGGCTTTATCTAGACAGAGACCAGTGCTCAGTGCTTGACAGAATATAACCCTAGATATATTGCCTCTGTATTTCCACATGCTCTAGATTTGCACATTAAATAAATCAGTCATCTTTATAAGATTGCAGACTGTAATAAAGCATTTAGTATCAAAAAGTCTTAACTTTTTTATCTTGCACAAGCATCCTGAAAACTTAAAGTTATTAGATAACTAAAAAATAATTTATGTTGCTTGCATATGGCATAGAGTGCCCATGGTCTGTGGGTTTGAATTTCTACGTCTCTTACTGACAAAATAGAGCATGTATTTGGATCCAGAAAATGTTATTTTATCCCCCTTCCCCTCCAAGAAAGAAAAAAGAAAACTCAGAAAATAACAATACAATTCCACAAGACAATTCAAAGAAAAAGTAGATATTGCTGCAGAAGTGCTCAGTTATTTTGTAAAGTGGCATTGCGTTTTTCCCATGCAACAGTAGATTCATCAGTCATCAAGAATTACACAAGTACCTGTTCGTTCTTTCCTTTAAAAAAAAATGTATTGCAGGCCAACAGAAATAAATGTGAGCCAAGATTTGACGGAACACTCCCCCACCAGCTCGTGGGAAAGATTTACAGGAGAAGGCCCCTCACTTATTCACATGGAGATCTCACTGATTCAGTTCCAAGGCTGGAGTCATCAACAAGGCAGGCATCAACTGGGACACGAGGCAAACGTAGCTCATAGATCTGCAGCTGGGCTGGGAAATTCAGAAAGTCACATGAAATACCCCAGAACAGCTGCCTAAGCAGATAGTTCAAATCCCATAAATGGTGCAGCAGGAACAAAGTAAGGAGATGAATCATTGCTGATGGTATTTAAGTTGCTGATTCATTTTCTTGCGTGTACCACTGCTTTGGGTTTGGACTTCTATTTATTTTATTTGCTTATGCATTTTAAATGCAATCCCTCCAAATAATTTTATTATGAAACAGCAGTGCAGTGAATCAAGTTAAATCCCACACAGCCCATGATTTGGGTTCTGAACCAAATTTTCCCAAGATTGTGAACTTAGGGTCCCACTTCAGGGACATCATTAATTTAAACATTATATTTGTCCTTGAATACTGATGTTAAATTAGAGTTTTCTGGAAAGTGCCACAAGAAGTCTGAATCCTGAAAAATAAATTAATTGAAAGGAAAACTGCTTTCTCTTAAAGCAGAAAAATTTCTTTGCTTCATTCACACCTTGTGTTTGTATTTTTAATTTCCTGCTTTCCAAACAAACCGTGTTACCAGAGTTTTGAGTCTACTGTGCTTGGTTGGTTGTGATGAAGATAACACTTGCTGACCATACACTTGACTGCAACAAAATAACTAAAGCCAATAAATTTGAATAAGGAGAAAATTAATGACGTTATTTACTGCTTCTCATTAAGGGCATTAAAACAGATGTGCATCAAGGAAAAAAAATTAATTAATAGAATTAATTAATAGAGGCCAACAAGTGCAACATTTAAAATGAAAGCAATTTAAAAAATGTTTAGTTGCAAATTGCTTATAATGGAATATTTAATTTAAAAAAGCAACCAATTAAAAAAGCATGGAAAAAAATTAAATTAAACTACAATCAACCTGATGAAAGGAATGAGATAGATTTGTCTTTACAAACAAACTGTGGGTCTGCTGATAGGTAAAAGCTAGATACTGAGTAGGTGAAAGAAACAATGGGAGGAATTCCACTGATTGATGAAAGGAGTAAGAGGGATTTGTCTTTACAAACAAACTGTGGCTTTGCTGATAGGTGAAGATAGATACTGAGAGACAAAAGAAGCAATGGGAAGAACCATAAATTCCATAGGAAAAGAAAAAGGGGGGTATACATTAGAAGGGGGCCTGTATTAGGTGATTCGGGAAGTCTGTACCTCCTAAGTACCTCAGCCAATGGGGAAAGACAGAGGGAAATGCGGTCGGGAAATAAGGATACAAAGGAGGCTGCGTCCTCTAACAATTTGAGAGACCCCAGGGGAATGCCCCATGGCCTCTCCCTTTATTCGAATAAAGTAGCAGGACTCCTCTGTCTCCTTTTTGGACATAAACCTCTGGTGTTTGTGGATTCATTTTCCTGACACTGATGACTTCCAGCAAGTAAAGCCTAAACTGTAGGTCCCATGTGCTTAATAAATATTCTGTCAAAACAATGTGGGACAATAATTTAAATGACATGGGTTTAAGAATTCAGCCATCAGCTTCCTGGCTCTTTCTCAATGCTCCTCATAGAAGGTATGATCCTTTAAAAAAACCCCAAATCTATTTATTCTAGCTGGGTGGCTTTGTTTTAAACAAGAAAGGTTTCAGCTCTCTGGTAGATGCTGGGGTGGTCTTAGGAAAGATATCCAGCTCTACCTTTTTATTATTAAGAATAACTTTCCTGAGGGAAGTAGAATGAAGTTAAATCATGGGCTAGGTGAGTCTGCAGTGACCTTTTGATAGGTGGTAACTAATAACGTGAACAAGTTGATAGTTTGCAGGTAGTTGGTGCAAAAGAATTGGGCTGGGGGGGTTACAGCCCATATCTGAGAAGTAAAAGGAACAGCAACTGTTCCATGAGGCCAGCATGTGGAATATGGGGTTATATTTGCTAAAATAGTTGAGGCTTATGCTCACCAGAAGGCCCTGTGGGCAAGGCACAGCTGCGGCCTGGACGGGTGGAAGTTGGGTGAGGGCTGAGAGACAGCTGCGAGTGAGGAGAGAGGCGGGTGAGTGACAGCTGGCAGTGAGACTGTGATTGGCTGGAGGAACCCATGGGCAGCATATGAACGGGAAGCTGATTGGATGATAGGATGCGTGGACAGCAGCGCTGCAGCTGTGCCAGCCAATGGGTGCCCTTCTGCTGTTAAGTTCGGTTTGGTTTCGGTTGTGTTCGGTTGAGATTAAGGGTATAAAGAGGGGGCGATTTTTGGCAATAAACGGATCTTCTTTGGACATACAAGGGAGTCTGTCATCTTTGTTCCCCATTGCTACAAATGGCTGGCCTGAATTGGGACCCATAGAAGCGGTCAAGGGTGTTTACCACTCTGGTAGCAACTTCCACTGTGTTAGGAACTCGTCGACTGGGAAGAGTTAGGGGAAGGAACTCAAGGAATTCAAGTGCGCGCACTTCACCTATGAGGTGAGTAACTAGTGGAAGCAATATGGGAGGTGGAATATCCCTNGAATAACTTTCCTGAGGGAAGTAGAATGAAGTTAAATCATGGGCTAGGTGAGTCTGCAGTGACCTTTTGATAGGTGGTAACTAATAACGTGAACAAGTTGATAGTTTGCAGGTAGTTGGTGCAAAAGAATTGGGCTGGGGGGGTTACAGCCCATATCTGAGAAGTAAAAGGAACAGCAACTGTTCCATGAGGCCAGCATGTGGAATATGGGGTTATATTTGCTAAAATAGTTGAGGCTTATGCTCACCAGAAGGCCCTGTGGGCAAGGCACAGCTGCGGCCTGGACGGGTGGAAGTTGGGTGAGGGCTGAGAGACAGCTGCGAGTGAGGAGAGAGGCGGGTGAGTGACAGCTGGCAGTGAGACTGTGATTGGCTGGAGGAACCCATGGGCAGCATATGAACGGGAAGCTGATTGGATGATAGGATGCGTGGACAGCAGCGCTGCAGCTGTGCCAGCCAATGGGTGCCCTTCTGCTGTTAAGTTCGGTTTGGTTTCGGTTGTGTTCGGTTGAGATTAAGGGTATAAAGAGGGGGCGATTTTTGGCAATAAACGGATCTTCTTTGGACATACAAGGGAGTCTGTCACCTTTGTTCCCCATTGCTACAAATGGCTGGCCTGAATTGGGACCCATAGAAGCGGTCAAGGGTGTTTACCACTCTGGTAGCAACTTCCACTGTGTTAGGAATTGGTCAACTGGGAAGAGTTTGGGGAAGGAACTCAAGGAATTCAAGTGCATGCACTTCACCTATGAGGTGAGTAACTAGTGGAAGCAATATGGGAGGTGGAATATCCCTGGAACAAAGAAAGAGCTTAGACCTGTTACGGCGGCTCCTACATTGGCAAACTATTGATATTGCCAATGCGAAATTAAGCACCCTGCTGGACTGGGTGTCCAGTCACATTAAAGATTTCCCCTTTAGTGCGCCCCTTCAAGCAGAAGCCTGGCAAGCGGTAGGGCAGAGACTTTTTGATATCACCAGGGATGGTGATGCCGAAGCTTGCAGGCACCTTGCTACATGAAGAACAATCATGGCAGCCTTTAAGGGAAGTTGCGCAGACGCTGGCCAATATGCAGCTTCAGAAGCCAACTCCCCTGAGCCCTCAGCGCCACCAGAACCCATATCCGATGCATCAGACTACCCCAAGATTAACCCATCCCCTGCGAAATTGCTTTACCCCGATAAAAATCTCTATGCAGTTGGCCCCTCGGTGTGAAAATCCCTGACCGCGAGCAAGCGTCAGACTCGCTTCCTGCCCAGAATGATGACACTGTAACCCAGCGTTGGCTGCAGTGTAGGGAAGCCGCGATGGAGGAGGGCGACCTGGCGATCGTCACTGCCTGTCCAGTTATATATACGCTGAACCAATGCCCAGCCTACAGGGAACTAAGGAAAGCGGCGTATCCTCCTATCATGTCCTAAGTTACCTAGAGTCCGTAAGTACTGTGTCCATCCTCATACCTAATGACTGGAAAAGCATAATGAGAATGATCTTAACAATGACGCGGTTTGCAGTCTGGCTCACTGACTACTGTGAGCTGTGTACTACCCAGGCGGAAGTGCTGCGAGACAGAAATCCACCTACCGTTGCCACACAGCTAACCGGAGAGGGTCCATACGCAGTCCCCATAGCGCAGACAGGCTATCCACGTGACGTATATGACACCATCACCCGTCTAGCCCTGCAAGCCCTGCAGCTACTCCCAGGGATGGGTATCGATGCTGACATGTCTTTTGCTAAGATTTTACAGGGTCCAGTGGAGTCGTTTGTACAGTTCCTGGACAGACTGCAAACTGCGCTCTCCCGGCAAGTCGATAACAATGAGGCCAGACCTATTCTGTTGTGACAGCTTGCTTTCGTAAATGCAAATGAAGACTGCAGAAAAGCATTGCTCGCTGTTCGTAACCTGCACACTTGCAACAAGCAGATTTGGCTAGTGCATGCCAAAATGTGGGTTCTGCCACTCATCATATTAGTTCTCTGGCCGCGGCTTTAGCCGCGCACTTCCGGGTTCCAGACACACGGGTGGGAGGTTGTTTTAACTTTAGTTCAACCGATCATTTTAAAAGGGATTGCCCTCAACAAGGGGACAGGAGATAAAAATACCACCTAGAGATTGTTCCCAGTGTGGAAGAGGGAAGCATTGAGCTATTGATTGCAGTTCGCGGTACACTGTAAAAGGGAAAGCTATACAACCGGGAAACTTCTGGCAGGGGGCGGGCCTGCACGTCCCTCAGAATCAAAGAAATGCAAGGCAAAATATTTGGCAAGTGAGCTCCTGTCTGCAACCGCAGGCAGTGCAGGG
>VZRS01004798.1:0-25166 GCA_013398055.1 Ifrita kowaldi
GGGCGTGGGGCCTCGGCCCGGCCTCTCCGCCGCCTGTGCCGCGGGCCCGGTTCATTGTCCTTATTCCCCTCATCGATGCCTTTTCCCCCCGTTCTCCCCCGCTCTCCTCCAGGCTCACTGGAAGGTCCGGAAGTGCCGCCCCCGGGAGCCGCCAGCGCCAGGTACGTCACTGCCGGGGCCGGGGGGACCTTGGCCGCGGGAGCTCCCCCGGTACCGGGGCCGGGGGGCTCAGCCGTGCCCGGGCACCGAGAGGGCGGCGGCGGGGGCTGAGCTCGAGCCGAGGGGGCGAAAGGTGAAGAAGATCCCTTAAGGAAGTAGGTGGAAGTGCTTTGGCGGCCCGGCCCCTGTCAGGGGGGCACGGCGGCTGCTCAGGGGTGTTGTTTATAGCGGGCACCATTGCCTGGCATGGGGGCTGTGCCTTCCCCGGGCCCATCGCCCCCACGCAGCTCCCGCCGTGTTCCTCACAAGCGGCTTGTCCTGGAGATGGGTCGGGGGCTGTGGGGCCGGTGACAGCGCGGTCCTGCCCGGCAGCGTGCGGCGGCGGTGGCACATCGCAGCCGGGGCAGGTCACGGCGTGCTCGGGGCTGGCTGCGCACCTGGGCAGCAGCACCGCCGTGGAACACGTGTGCCCTGATAGAATACGTACGTGCAGTTCCTGTCCGAAGCTCTGGCTGGCCTCTGGGCGCTGCTGGAGTGGCTCCTGCCCTTGGCATGGGCAGCTCAGCCCCCGGGCCGGGTCAGGGCTCAGCACATGTGGGTGCCCTTGCAGGGCTGGCAGTGGCCCAGAGCAGGGTCTGGCCCTGGCACGCCGCAACTGCTGCTGGTGACTTTGTTCTGGCATAGCTCAGTCGGTTTTAGATTAAGGTGTTACCCCATCAAATTGTCTTTTTATGATTTTACGTTACACCCTTCCATGAGGGTGGCAGAACACTGAAAGAGGCTGCCCAGGGAGGGCGTGGAGACATCTCCAGACTCCTCTCTGGAGACATTCCAAACCCACCTGGACGTGTTCCTGTGTCACCTGCTCTGGGTTACCCTGCCTGGCAGGAGGTTGGACTGGATGGTTTCCAGAGGTCCCTTCTAACCTTAACAATTCTGTGATTTATTTCTGGTAGGAGTGAAAACTCAGCCTGATGGGCAAAGTCGGGATAATCCTTGTTTACCTATCCCACCTTGTTGATGCTCCTCTCCATCTGTGCTACTCTGCACAGGCAATTTTGTGACTGAAGTGCAAGTCTTAACTGGCAGGAGAAAATTGCTCCCATTAAAAATGCACACAGGAACAATGCTCAACAGCAGCAGTGGGGCAAATTGAATCCATCACAGAATTTCTGAGAAAATCAATCTGTCCTTTCAAAAGCAGTAACTTAAATAATATTTAAGAAACATGGCATCTTCAAACATCCCCAGCTGCCAGGGGCCTAACTAAACAGGTATTTGCTGATGTGGCTTCTACTGTCATATTTGACCAGTTCTGTTCACAGCAACACTCAGCTGTTAAATAATCTGAACTTCCAAAAAGTTTTTTGCAGTGGTGGTTCAAACTTGCTGCAGTCAACATGCAGTAATGGGCTAATTAGAGGGTTTTTTTGCCCTATGCTGATTTGCTTTGTGAAGACGGACTTAGTAAATAGCTGTATTGTGATATTTTTAATAGAAAATTGCTGGCTGTAATTCTTTTTCACTGAGGTTTTTCCCGAGTTGAACTCTGTGTATCTTATATGCAACCTCACTTCACGTAGGTCATGCTAGGAAATTATTTTGCATACTAATACTGGAGATTTAGTACTTCCTTAGTTGAAAGGAAGTTCAGATAAAACATGAGTTCACTTGCTTTGTTTTTCTACTGCAATGAGCTGTATCCTTACTTCACTTTCCTTTTGATAAATGCCGTCTGTATTTTCCTCTGTTTTTAGTAGTGGTAAACATCAGTTCATTTGCAAATAGTGAAAGGCTCCCAGGGCTTATAGAGGGCAACAGATGTTGGATTATGTTGCCAGTTAATAACATAACACAGCAATCTTGAAATATTTTTGTGCACTAACTTTCGTGCTGAATTTGTGTAGTTGTTATAATGTGTAAACTTTTTGCAGAAAAAGTGAGCCTACTTGCTCGTAGCATGTCCTAAGAGACACAAACGTAGTGAATAAATATACAGTTGTGTATTTTGTTTATATATACACACACACACATTTATGTTTGAAGCAGGACCAGATAACCAAGTGGATGGATTCCTTTGAGAAGGGCACTGAGGCCTTTGTAATGTTTGAAGCTGAAGTGTACTTTTGTTTATTTATCTGCAAGTATCTGCCTTTATTCTGCGTGCTGAGAGAGGTGTGCTCCAAGAGGAGTAAAAAATGGGACCATTTTGGTGTAATCATTCTCACGCCTCCTTCAGGTTTTCACAGCACTGTGCAGTGCTGGGGCACATGCACCCCTTAGATGGAGAGAGTTTAATACTAGTGCTGTAAAATCGAGTGTGTGTAGGGAACGATGCCAGGATTTGTGTTCCTTCAGTTCTCTGCTCATAGTAGAAATCATTAATTGTGCTCACATACTTTACTTTTCCACAGGACATGGGCTTTGCTTAGTGCTTGAGTGGGCAGTGGTGACTTCTCATTTCTCTCAGGCCATGGTTTCTGGATATTTATATCCATCTATAACTACATGGTTAGAAAAATAAATTAAAACCAAACACACTAATTGAAAATGTAGTGAAACAGTAATATCTTGCGATAATTAGTTAAAGCCAGAATGCTCTGTGTTAATTAAATGCAAGTGGGGTATAGATTTTGGAAAAAAACCCTGCATTTCCAATTGAAGCAGTAGATAAAGGCATTATTGGTAGCAGTCAGTGCTATTAATCTCAGTGTTGTGTAAAAAATTCCACAAAATACCACTGTGGACACGTATCCCTGTCCTGGTGTGCTGACTGTGGTGCTGCCCAAGAGCACATCTGTGCATTTGTATGTGCTGGAACTGCTTGTTCTCCTCTTCTCTGTACAGTTTCCCAGTTGAAAGCACCTTTCTGGTGTGATTTACACTTGCTCCAGCGTATTGCTGCTCAGTGGACTGGCAGGTCCAGAAAAAGGTGTTAAATCTTTAAATTTTGGGTCTAAGCAGGGGACTCCTAAAAAGATGCCTGGGCTTGAGCTGGGAGGTGTTACCTTCAGATTAGCACGTTATTAAGACAAGGGAAGGTACAATCCAAAACTGAATATGGAAGAGGAAAAATTTTTAGTTTATGCTAAAACTTTTGTGTCAGTCACTGTCTGGTTCTCCTGAGCCCGTTTTGGGATGAGGGGCTGAGATGTGCCTGTGGCCTGTGATGCTGATGGGCAGTGCAGGGGTGGTTGAGTGGAGTGAGGGGAAGCAGTATCAGGAATAATTAAGTTTATATCAATTGTGCTGCTCCCTTTCTTCCTGTAGTCCACTCCAGTCAGACAAAAGGCCCACGGAATGAGCACATTTGAGGTAGGAGTGTGCATGCAGTCATTTGGGATGCTTGGCACGGCTGGAGAAGGCGGCAGACGTGCACTCAGCGGAAGCTCGTGGGATTCAGGAAGTGCGGCTTCAGTGCAGGGAGTGCTGCTGGAATCCAGGGGTAAAACGGTGAAGAATTGGTGTTAGAGCTGTTCCTGTAAATCCCGGAGCTCCATCGTGTGGTGGGAGCTGTGTGGGCCTGAGCTGCAGCCTCGGGACCGGGTTTGGGAGCTGGGGCTGCTGAGATTGTCCAGCTCCACAGTTCGAGTCAGTTTGTCCCCTTTCACTGCTTTGGGGATTTTAAACACTTGCTGACAGGAAAAGCAGCCCTTGGGAACCTGGCTTTTTTAACAGGGAAAGCAAATGGCCCAGGTATTGTTTAAAGCTTGTCTCCCATGGCGTGTGTTGTGCTGAAGGAGTGAACGTGCGGGTCCATAACCCTGAGCTCCTGTGCTGCTCTGGGTGTGACATCATCAGCACGGTGACTTCAGCAGTTGGGAGCCTTTGCAGCTCTGGATTCACTGGGGATGAGAACATGCCAGATCAGTAGAGGCTGTGCCAGGAGGATAATTTGTCAGGCTTCCCTGGCTCTGTGAGTGCCAGAACCCCCTGATGCATGCTATGAGAGAAGCAGCACACAGCAGGCCCCCAAGGGGACCTGGCAGAGCTCATCTGTCAAGGAACATGGCATGTAGGTGATACAGCTTGGAAAGACTGTTAGAAATAATCCACGAGTTAAAAATGCCCCAAAGTGCAGGATTAATGTAAAGCAGAATGCTAATTACCTGGACTTTGCAGGAGTACACAGGAAGCAGAAGTGAAAGCAGAAGGTAACCTGAACTTCTTCCAAAAATAAGATTTTGACTAGAATTTTATTTCTTCTAATTACACACCTCTCTAGTAGTAGAACAAAACAAAAAGTAGTACCTGCGTGATGTAAGATAAAATGTGATTGCCTTTCTGCAATAGGGAGAGGACAGGTTACCTATCATCTTCCATAAAGTGCATTTTCTACAGAAGGAGCCTTTCCTCGTGGCCTGTGTGCACTTCACGGTCCCAAGGATGCAGGAACAGGGAGCTGAAAGGAATTTCAGCTTCCCTGCCGAATGTCAGCTCTGCCTGAGCTGATTTAAAAGGATGTGCTGGGGGCCAGTGCTCTGTAAAGGTTTGACTCTGGCCCAGAGCTGCTGTTCTGATTTATTCCTGCTTTGGCCATCGGGACCAAGTGCTTGTGTCCATGCCGAAGTTCATTTTCTGGTAGATGTGTAAGTTAGCAAAAGCAACGGGATTTACACCAGTTAAAAGCAAGATTTTATGGTTGATTCACCCAAATTTGTCATCACTATTTGTGTAAAGGATTCTGTAGTAAGGCACTGAGGGGGCTGGAAAGTAATTTGATTTTCTGTCTGTCCAAGGAATAACGTCATCCCTTTGTGTGTGACTGCACGGGATCACGCGCTGTGTGCTTGGCAAGGACACGGATGTGCATGAGGCTGCTCTTGTTCTATCAAGGCTTTGTTTGGAGAGTGGGCTGAAAACAGCAGTGTACAGTTGGGATCAAGTACTAGTAAAATGTATTTAATGTTTTAAAAACTGCTTTGCTCTAAACATTTTCAACTATTGTATAAACTACCTGGACAAACAGTAATTTTGCTTTCCAGCTCTGTTCTCGAGCTGTCCTTGCTAAGAAGGGGATTCTGAGTCACACATCTGTCTGGCAAGTGTTTTCATTTCAGTATTAGAGTTTTTTCCTTCAAGATGATGTTGAGCTGTGTTAATGTAGAAATTGGCTTTAAAGTTACATCAGCAGCAGTTAGAGAAACTCAAACTTCTTTGTGATGGGAAAGCATGTATTTTCAGTGGCCTTTTGGTAAGGCAGTTTAACAATTAAATGTCAGGGTAGAGGCCATAATCTTATTGAGTTTTATTTCTAATGAAAGAATGCCTGTGCACAAGACTTAATGTAATTTAAGACTGGCAGAAGAAGCTCAAAGCAGTACTTTTGACAGTACATGATTTTTTTTTTTCTGAGCTATTGTTACAATAGATGAAAAGGTCACTCTATGTAGTAATACTTATTTAATCAGAATTACAAATATTGGGGTCTCATCCTGACCTGTGTAAATCAGTCACATAGATGTGGTCCTAGATTTCATCATTTTTGAGTTCTAAAGAGGAAGAAATGTATGTCTGCCTACAATGTTTCTGATAGACTTTTCTTGTGATTTCAGGTGAGAAGTTTCAGGTGGAACACGACTAGTGATGTAACAGAAGTTCAATGGCTGTAGTTGGCTATGACTGCTACAACTTGCTTACTTAAGACCCAAGCAATTGGTAAAATTTTGAAATTAAGGAACCTTATTACTAAAATAACTTCCTTACATGATTAGGGGAGTGAGGGGAAGGCTTTTTCCATGGTGAGTATTACAAATGCTGTCTGCAACTAGCCTGACTTGTCTTGACTGAAGCAGCAATTCTCCCCCAGCTCTGAAGATGCCTGCACTGTGGGATGAGGTAGTAGGTTGTATAGTTTTAGGGTCATACCCACCACTGGGAGATAACTATACAATCTACTGTCTTTCCTAAAGGAGCAGATAATCAGCAATGGAAGCTTCTCAGTTTTAAGCTCAATGTCAGATTTTGCTGGACTTCTGTACTTGTAGTGCTTATGATAGGACAAAAGACTTGTGTAATAGCTGTGGGAATTGTGTTTAGATTTTTCTAGTTCTTGGAAAAGCTAGGTTGTCGTTCTGCATTAATTTTTCTGCTCTAATGAATAAAAAAATAAGAATAGATTGTTCCTATATGTGTATGGTGGGGTAATCAAATCCAAATTACTGGTGTTCCAGTTGTTGGGGTGTTCAACTTTCCTCAGTGACATACCAAACATCCTTCAGAATGAAACTGGGGTTGGCTGTGTGAGCTCTTTGCTGAAGTGTGCTTCTCTGTCAGAGTGAGGTAGTAGATTGTATAGTTGTAGGGTAGTTATTTTACCCTGTTCAGGAGATAACTATACAATCTATTGCCTTCCCTGAGGAGTAAAACAAACTGCGCTCCCTGCAGTCAGCCGTGGGCTAAAAATACTCACTGAGTGAAAACAGATACATCAGGGTTGTAAAGCATCAGGAACGTACAGGACTGACAGTCAGTGTGGATGCTGCAACCCCCACGGGATCTATGTGACTTAACTTGACTTTTCTCCCAAGGTGAGTGGCACAGTGCTGGCTGGAGATGGAAAATGCCCGTGTTGTAGGTAGGGAGCGGAGCCCTGCACAGGGGGCAGTTACTCCAAGCCAGTCAGGAGAATGTAAAACACAGTTAACTCAAGCCTGTACATTGTGACTTGAACTGTTCCAACACTCCAGTTTCCATAATGCATTAAAATTCCATGACTCCCAACTGCTTGGTGAAAGTTGGAGGGAAAACTTAAAATTATCCTTTGTTAATAAGTCTGCACATTTTTCTCCAGCTTCTCCAGATTTAATGCAAAATCTAAGTGTTGGCCAATTTTGGCTGTAACCGACCTCTCACCTTTCTGGGGGGTGTGAAGCTATAGTGTTGGAGCATCCAAGAGCCAGCACTTTTCTCTGAGGTGGTATTGTTTCTGTAAAAAGACTTCTTAAGCTTATTGCATTCTCTTTCCTCCTGCTGTCCTTGGTGTACCCAGTCTGTAACTGGTTCTGTGCTAGCACGCCCAGCAAGCAGCTTGCTGTAGTCACAAAAATCCCATGGGAATAAATGCTTTTTGGGATGGCAAGTTTAGCTTAGCCAGACTGAAAATGGAGCCATTCCCGAGTGCTGCAAGGAGTGAGCCACTGTTTGTAAGTGCTGACAGTGTCCCCTTGGAGTGTGTGCCCAGCCAGGGCAGAAGACCCAGAGCAGCTGGTGAGCTAAAGTCCTCCAGAGAGTGAAGAACTGCACAGAGGAAGCGTTGGGCTCCTAGGAAGAGGTAGTAGGTTGCATAGTTTTAGGGCAGGGATTTTGCTCACAAGGAGGTAACTATACAACCTGCTGCCTTTCTTAGGGCTTTATTATAACACCAGGACCATTTTGGCTCCGGCCTACAAACCTCTGCAGCTTTGGTGCATGGACAGAAAGGACTTTGTAAGCATGTTGAGGCTTAATGAAAGCTGTGTCTTGGCAGATTTGGTCCCAAATGGAAGTGTAGGAATGCTAGCTGGAATCCAGCATGGTGACACTGGGGCTGCATGTGCCACTTTGGGGACACTGGGCTGTGACCTCCTTGGGCTGTGGTGAGTCAGAGGCTGTGTTGGGAAGGCAGCTCCTCCCAGAGTACGCTGGAGGCCCCTGAGGTTAGGATGGAGGGGGTGTGAGCTTGTCAAGGTACTGGTACTGTGTGCTCACAGGGAGCTAAAATACATCTGCCTTTGGTGTGGTGCATTTCAGGGGGGAAGACTCCAGTTTTCCTTTCCCAAGGGAATCAGATTCCAGCTCCCCTGAAATCTGGTGCTTTTTCACCAGGCATGGGCACTCCGAGTGAAACAAGCTCTCAGTGGTGCCTTACTTCCAGTCTTGCAGGAGGGAAGTTTCCAGGTAAAGATAGTGGTGTGGTTTCTCATGGAACTGCTAAAATGAATCCGTGTTTTCTGATGTAATTGCCCTGCACCACAGCAGTAGTTGTAGGGCTCCAGCTGGACACTGTTCTGTGGGGTACAGAGACTTCATTGCTGAGCACCTTGTAGCATTAATACACTGTGCTTACACCAGCCACTATCTAAACTCCAAATCAGACACAATCCTAGATCATAAACATGTTAAGTATTGCTTATATTGAACATTTTTGTATGAATTTAACTGTACTTTTTTTTGTTTTAGTTAATAAAATACAGCATTTTGTGCAACTGATGGTGAATTGCCTTTACTTTCTCCAAAATGAGGACGTGAGTTTTAAAGGGAAACAGTGCCCACATTGAAACAAACGCAAGGCCATGTTTTGTCTTCACTATAATTCTGTCACTCTAATTACAGTGTTAGCTAGAATTAGTGTTAATTATTCTAGTGTTAACTAGAAATTATTCTGGCATTAACTTTTGTTTAAGATCTTTGGTACAAGACTTCACTGTGGGTGGGGAATAAGTATTTACTGCCGAGTGTGCAGGAACTCTGCTTGTTGCAGGCCTGGTTTCTGACCATGAGTTCAAATTGCTGCACAAAAATCTAGACTTCAGTTTTACCATAAATGCAGCTGGTAAGGTATCTACAGGTAAGGCTCAGGCCGAGAAACACCAGCGAGCTTGATTTTGGTAGTACCAAATGCCTTAAAAGCTCCAATATATCTAACATTTGTAACTATAAGGGGTATGCTTCCAAAAGGTTTGAATAATTTTGCCACCCACTGCAGCTGCTGGTTTAGCAGTCTTGTCTCACCAGGTAGTTTCTCACCTTGACTTCTCTGTGGATTCCACCCAGTAAATAGGATCTGCTCAGTGAGGCACAGGGCTGGTTTGCCTTTTCCGTGTGCGTATTCCGATGGGTCCAAGGATGAGGTGGCAGCATGGCAAGAATGCTTGTAATGAAGAGTGGTTAAAGAATGCACAGCAAGCAGTGCAGGAAGGTTTGCAGTAGCAGTAGAGACTTGTTTACCACCCATAGTGCAGTGATCGTGTCATGGTGGTCTTGGAAACATTCCAGTGTTGCTCCAAAAATAGAATACACGGCTCCAGCACAGCTCCACATCCCAGGAGGATTATTTGTGTGCTGTGCCCTTCCATGCAGAAAGGTGTGCTCTGAAATCTCCCTGTGGTGTGAAACCTGAGAGCTGCTGGGCTTTTCCATGAGAGACACCGCTGCTAATAAACATCCCTGTGCTTCCAGAGGGGGCTCAGGGTGCTCGTGCCATGGTCGTGGTAGGTGAACTTGGTGCACTAAAAGTTCTCTCCCTTGTGTTGAGAATGTGGGTCGTGGCAGCTGAGCCCTCTGCTGTGTCCAGCTCTGGGATCTCCAGTGTAGGAAGGACCTGGAGCTGCTGGAGCCAGTCCAGAGGAGGCCAGGGAGAGCTCAGAGCACCTTGCAGGGCCTAAAGGGGCTCCAGGAGAGCTGGAGAGGGACTGGGGACAAGGCATGGAGGGACAGGACACAGGGAATGGCTTCCCACTGCCAGAGGGCAGGGATGGATGGGATATTAGATAGTGGCAGTGCTGGGTTAATGGTTGGATTCTCTCTGAAGGGCCTTTTCCAGCCTGAAAGATTCTGTGGTGTCTTTATGCCCAAAAGCCCTTCTTGCTCTGTCCTCTGGTGAGCAGCAGGCTGGACTCAGTAATAGGTGCAGACAGGTTTGTGCTTTACAAGACAAATGATAAAATACCTGATACATGCAAAGAGAAAAAAACCAAACCCCTTGAGAGAGAGGAAGACAAGTCTCAGATACACTGGTCAAGAGACCAGTGAGATAAGTTCAGCTGAGCCTCCCAAAAGACAATGGACATCCCTCAGTTCTAGAGACATCAGAGCATGGTGTGGCCTTCAGCCCTGAAGCTGAAGCTGTGTATTTAATGCCATAATTCTGTGAAGATGAGTCCTGGCAGGAGCTACTGGAGGCATCAGATGTCAGTGTGTGTGTTGTTGCAACAGGAGAAATCAGATTTGTTCTTATTTGTTCTATTGGTTGTAGTGGAATTGGATTTTTAGACTGGTTTGTTTCAGACACTTAAAACCTCTCCAAGTGAAGAGGCATTGGAAAATCAGACACTGTTCTCTTCCAGCCTGTTGTATTAAAGCAATCTTCAAAATAAAGCTATTACAAGCCACATAATGCTACTAAGGACTGTATTTTTGGAGACTGAAAAGGTCCTTTCTGAAATAGGAGAATGTTTCTGAAAAAATACTCCTTTGACATTAAAACTCTCCCATACAGATGATGTCAAGCTGATTAGTAAAACCCAGCAGAGGATAAAAGCAGGGAGAAGGATCAAGTCATGGAAGTCCCAGTTTTGTGAGGGAGTTTGCTGCTCCCTGTGTACCTCACCTTATGGATTACACACCCTTTAGTACACTCCCAACAACTCTGTGTAAATTAGGGCAAAGGAGCGAGCAGTGGCCAATCAATGCCAGTGTCCCAAAATGCTGGCACACGTTAAATCTGATTCTCAGCTGGAAGTGGCTTCTGCAGTAGCTCCCTAAAATGAGGAGAGATAAGGAAGAAAAGGAGAGCTGTAGTTTGAACTTCCCAGCTCCTGCACCAGTAAATTTGTCCCTGGCTCACATTGTGCCTGGTGGAGCTGTGGCTGGTACATAACAACACTGAAGGGTTTTCCTGCAAAAGAGCAGCCAGAGCCTTTCCTCGATGTTTATTTTACAGAGAGTAAGGCTGAGGCTGTTTTTAGAGCCTGATGTAATTCCTGATGGGTTCTTCATCAGCTGCCCAACACTGCCCCGATTGCCTTCTCCTACGTGCTGCAGGGAAAGGGGATGCACAGAAACCAGGGGATACACAGACAACACAGCAGATCTTCCTCAGCTTAGGGCAAACCTCATCAGACAAATGGAAAAAACCTACAGGTAAGTGAAATTGCTGGAACATTAGGCCTGAGAATAACTAAGGAGTGTGAAATAAGCAGAGGACATGGGTATCTGAAGGATGCAAAGGCAGGAAATAGGGTTCTTGTTAAAGGCTGTTGAAAGGTTTCAGCTGACTGTCACAAAAATGTGCAGTGAAATATGTAAAACTCCTGTGCAGAGAGTTGAAATGGGTGCAGTGCCAGCGAGCAGCTCTGCAAAGCTGTCCTTTGACAGGAACAGACGTGTTTAAACCCGGCTTCAGCTGAGTCAAGGGAAATCCTTCCCTTAATCTCAGGACAGGATTTCACTTTGAACTCAGAATAATTCACAGAATCTTGAATATCCCGAGTTGGAAAGGACCCACGTGGATTATTGAGTCCTACTCCTGGCCCTGCAGAGGAGACCCCCAAGAATCCCACCCTGTGCCTGAGGGTGTTGTTCAAATACTTAACTGAAATAAAGTGAACAATTAACTCCTCCTTACATTAATTAACATATTAAGAGAAGTCTTAGCTAAGATACTAATTATTATGTATTCTTAATTATATTAACATACTATAAATTAAAATATTTTAAAATAAAATTATCAGAATTGTTAAGTTTCACATTTCAGCCCTAGCAAAACCTGTGTTCCCACTGGATTGCTGTGACTCAGTGCCCTCCATTGTGTTGCAGAAATTCTGAAATGTGGCCAAGAAATTCCAAGATTACCTTCTTAAAGAAAAAATAACCACTGCTGCTTGTCCTTCAAATCCCATTCAGTGACTGCACTGTTGTATTTCAAGTAGGGCCAACACAGGAGTTTTCCTTTCAACTGCTCTTAAAACGTAGGAACTAAAAATCACAGAATATCCTGAGTTGGAAGGGACCCATGAGGATCATTGAGTCAGCTCCTGGCCCTGCACAGGACACCCCCACAATCCCCCGCTCCCCAGCTCCCCTCTATCCCCTTTCCTTTGGTTTTGGGAGCAGCACTGTGCTCCTGTGAAGCTCGGAGCCCGTGTCTGGATTCAGGTGCAGCACAGCTGTGCACAAAGTTTTCTGCCTTCTCTGCCCATTCACGCCACTGCTGGCTCACACAGGGACATCCCAGGTATTTGAAGACTCCATGGAGATGCAGCTCTGACAGCAGCCAAATCTAAGCTGCTCTGGAACTGTGTTAATTGGTTTTAGGGTGACTGGTGGCGGTGCAAGTGCTCAGGAATTGATCTCCGAAAATAAAGGTCTGAAGCGCCGATCAGTGAATTTGGTACTGAGCAGGGTGTTGCACTCTGGACAGCAGCACTGAGCTGATCACTGTGTAATCCCTCTCCAATCCAACACCAATCCCTCCATCAACACTGGCAACAGAAAATTGTCCAATGCTGCTTTTAGATTTAGTACAAATTCTGTGACTGGATGACAACAAAACATCTTCTGTGCACCTCTGCTCTGGAGCCAGGCTGGGAGAGCTGGGGGTGTTCCCCTGGAGAAGGGAAGGCTCCAGGGAGAGCTCAGAGCCCCTTGCAGGGCCTAAAGGCGCTCCAGGAGAGCTGGAGAGGGACTGGGGCCAAGGGCTGGAGGGACAGGACACAGAGATAGATGGGGTATTGAGAAGGAGTTGTTCCCTGTGGGGGTGGTGAGGCCCTGGCACAGGTTCGGATGTTCATTTTCCAGCACCAAAGGTGTTCACTGTCGGACAGATAAGCCATGACAAGTGTTTTTCCTACAATAAAACAACACATCATGAAATAGAGCTGACAGGTCCGGGTCTCCACGAGCTCTGCTCAGCAGTGTGTGAAGCTGTGGAGCTCAGGGCTCTGGGAGAACGCCCCTGCTGCCCTTTGGCCAGCGCAGTTCTGAGCGCCGTAAATGACTGCTCGTGGGAGGGTTTCCCCGTCAGTGCTGCCTTACCGGTGATAAACAGCACGGATTTTACTGCAGGTCCCACGGACAGGTCTGCACTATTAAGGTAACAGATTGCTGTGCAGATAATGCCCCAAAACATTCTCTCGAGTTGGTTCATGGCCAGGGATGATGGCAAAGACACTTTGAAAATGAAGCCGTGTCTTGCCCACCATCGATGACCTAATGAGACACAGTCATGAGATAAGGGTTTGCGTCACCATCTTTTATGTAAATTCTTTTTTAGGGCTGGTAAGGGAGTGTTACAGTTGGCCACTTCATAAAGGAAAACAAACAGATGGAGCTCTAGTTTTAGTCTTCTGAGAATGTAACTCACAAATGCCATTTTTCCAGAGGTGATTTGTTGAGTTTCTACATTTCTGCTTATGGTCAGCAAAGCTTTTAACATGGATTTGCACGTTAAATTCACGTGACAGTTCCATCAAACCTGAGGAAGTGCTGCTTCTGATACCTAACAGAAAATGCACAAGTAGCTTCTTCTAACGTGCATCTTTGAGAGCTTCATCAAAACTGAGTCAATTCCAACAAAGCATTTTGAAAACTGTTAACTACAAATGGGGTGAGTAACCAAACCAAACTCTGTTTTCTCTATTACCTAAACCATGGTGAATATAACCCTCCCTCATATTTTTAAATTCTTTACTGGACATGTTTAGTGGATCTGTTATTGCTTGGGTAGTTTGAGTGGGTATTTTCCTTGTACAGTAATAAAACCCCAAGCAAATCTTTACAAGGTGTACCTGTACAACATCAGTGTTTTAGCACTGTTTACCCAAATAAAAGTGATTTTGATACTTTAGGCATTGGCAGCACCTTTACTGCCCAGGTAGCTGCTCTCAGCAGTGTTTTTCCAGAACTCTTGTGCCAGGAAAAGAAAAAAAAATTACGATTTTAGAGATGGTGAAGCCAATTCAAAGCATTTAACACTCAAGGAGCAGTAGCAGACTGAATCTGTTCTGCCACGACAGCCCCAGGTCTCTGAGCCACTGGTGTTATACATTCAAAGAAACTGTAAATGTAAGTGTAGGCTGCTGGGAGAGTGTTCAAAACAAATCAGTGTAGTCATGGTTTATGTTAACTTCTTCAAAGTAAAAGTCACTAGAATATTCCATTTTGTGTTTTTTCTCATGAAGCAGGTCGGAAGTACGTACCATGCAGGGAGGGGTTGTGAGACTACCATCATGTATAAGATCAGTTTGGTGTTAAAAACAGTAACATCAGTCAGGAACATCACCAGGAGCTACTCCTGGCCCAAGAACAGCCCCTGAGCTGCCCCCTGGTCAGCAGTGCGGCCCCGGAGCTGCCCCCTGGTCAGCAGTGCAGCCCCTGAGCTGTCCCCTGGTCAGCAGCCCAGCCCCTGAGCTGTCCCCTGGTCAGCAGTGCAGCCCCTGAGCTGCCCCTGGTCAGCAGCCCAGCNGTGGCCCCTGAGCTGTCCCCTGGTCAGCAGTGCAGCCCCCCCGGGTCAGGCTGGGGCCGTTCCTGCCTCCCCCGCTTTGCTGGCAGGCAGAGAGCTGCTGGCTGAGGAGATCTGCTCAGGCTCCGTGTCCCCAGGCTGGTCTGGCTGGTGCCCGGGCAGGTTTCCCTCGGTGCGTGGCAGCGCTGGGCGTGCTGGCTGCTGTCCCTCGATACCCGAAGTGATGCCCTGTGCCTGCAGATGGGCGTCCTGCTCCGCCTGTGTGTGGCAGGGTCACAGCAGGAGCCTGCTGCCAGTGCTGTGCTGCCGTGGGGACGCTAAAACACTGCCAGCTCTCCGGGTGAAGGTGCTGAATCCAACCCAAGCCCGCCTGGGCTGTTCCTGACTCCCTGTGACCCTGCTCCCTCTCTCCTGCTGTGTCGCACCCTCGGGGAGGGCCAAACCAGCCGTGAGCCGTGAGCCCACCCCTCCGGCACAAACACCGAAGTGAGAGTGGGGAAAAAAGCTCCCAAACGAACCCAAACCAAGCTTCTGATCCACCTTTTTGGTGCCATCTCTGGGTTTCATCCTGGTTCTGTACGCTGAGGCGGAGCTGTGCCCGCTACAAGCCGTGGTGGGGAGCACAGGATGTACGGACAGACCCGGGCAAGCACGCTGGCAGGGGAAGCAGAGCCCAGCTGGTAATCCTGCCTGCCGGGCACATTCCCTCCCCCGTGGCCTCTGGGCCATGAAGAGAACATGCCAAATCCTGCCCAGGTTATATTTTTCATGTTCAGTAAAATTCGAGTCAATTTGTGCCAAAAACTTTCAGGATTCTCCCTCCCCTGTCCTCCATGAGTTATGCTTCCTTGAAAAACCACAACCCTCTCTAAGTACCTTAGAAATGCACCATAAGCATTAAGCCAACACTGGACGATAATAAATGAGGCCAAATTACATGCCAGGATGTGCTGGTGATAATGTTTTCCACTGAAGACAGGAGCAGTGAAATTTTCCAGCACAACAACAGAGGCACTGTCCCCCCACCCCACACGAGTGACCTTTACCTGACCACCCCGTGCCCGTCCAGCCCCAAACCTTCCCCCTGTGACGACGTCCCCACAGGTGACACACGGAGCAGCCGGGGCAGTGCCGGTGGTGGCCAGCCCGGTGCTGGCTGACCTTTAAATCCATCTTGTCTTGTTTGCATGCCCAAGAGGAAATCACATGTGTGGCACGAGCCTGACCCAGAAATATTGCAGGGAGTAGGATATTTTGTGCGAATAAGGAAGGGCAGGGTCTGCAAGATGAATCACCAAAACAATAATTATCCTGAGGAAAAACCTTGGAGGGTGGATTAGCCGTGATAACTGCCCTTTCAAGGTAACAACAATGCGAGCCGTCAGCTCTTCTCGGTGGCGAGGGACATGGAATGCTATAGCACGAAGCTTAAAAATAAAAATGATGGGAGTTCATGAGAAGAGATTGCCCAAGGATTCCATCCTTCACTTCCCAACTGCTCCGGCTTCAGCCTGCAATTGTTATACAATCTGCCACAAGAATTGCTCCAAAAATATTTTTAGCACACCAGCAGCTTTCAGTGAAAATAAATAAAGGGCCAGACAGTTGCTATAAAGACAGGAAATAAACTTTAGAAACTCTTTAACTTTTGGCTAAGCCGGGCAACTGGATTACACAGTTCCTGAGCGTGCATGATTGTCCCAGATAAGATGAGCTCTGATAGTTTTCTCTTCTCTTTTCGATCAGCCCAGTTATAACATCACGGCCAGTGCTTTGTGACCGGGCACACCTGGAGCCAACGCCAAGGCCGGGAGCCTCGGGGTGCTGCAGTCTCTGGTGTGTATTTCCCGTGGCTGTGCCATGTGCGGGCGCAGGGCTCACTGCCAGCCCCGCCCCGGGCAGTGCCGTGCCCGTTCCCAGTCCCTGGAAGGGTCTGGCCACAGCACATTCCCAGAGCAGGGTCCCCTCGTGCCCAGCCCACCCTCCCGGCTCGGGCACAGGAGCGGCGGTGCCTCCTGAAGAGGCAGGGGCAGCTCTGCTTGCCTGGAGCTTAAACTGCTCACGGGAGCTTCAGGCGGTGCAAAGATGGGCAGAGCCCCGGTGGCAGCGAGGGAGACGCGACCTGGGCCCCGCCAGAGCTGGGAAGGGGCAGCAGCACCTGCAGCCCCTGCAGAGCCCACTGCGGGCAGAGCCCCTGCCCAGGCTGCCCATTAATGAGCTGCTGCTAATCAACACCGCCGCGCTGGAGCAGCAAGGAGTGAAGGCCTGGCTCCGGCTCCCGATCGGAACAATCTTCTCGTTCTCGTTGCCGAGCCAGTCCTGTGCTCAGCCTGGGCTGCCTTGGCTCCGTGTTCCTCGCCACCACGCTGTCAGTCGGGACAGATGTCGGGGAGGTGACAATATTGTGAATTACACCCAGTTATCGCCCTCGAGTCTGCTTTGAGCAGCAGGGGGACCACAGCCTTGTCCGTGCTGCACACACCTGCACCCCAGGGCTGGAGATAGTGCTGGCATTCCTCCTGCTGCCTGCCACGGGCGCTTCCCGGGGTGAGGGCTGAGTGAAAAATCCTCCCTGGGCTCACTCGGGCTCTGCCCCGCACCTGGACAGCGAAGCTCTCTGCGCTGGCAGCGCTCGGGGCACACAGAGCGGGGGCTGGCGAACGAGCCCGCAGCGATGTGCGCTCTGCTGCAGAGCCCCGGGCTCCATCCCCTGCCCCGGCACATCGCTCACCTCGCGCACAGCTGGGCACGGATGTGCTGCCAGACGGCTTCCAAGGAAAAGCTCTTCCTGCTCCTCTCCGAGACTGCTGAACCCCTGCCAGCAGCCAGCGCAGGGACAGCCACGGAAAGTGAAACCGCAGCGGGGCCACGGAGGAGCTGGAGAAGGCACTTCCCGGGTGCTGCTCCTTCCCTCAGGCTCCCGACAACATTCTTGTGCCCTTTGCGATCTGTAGAGGAACTTTAATAACAACAACAAGGAAGTGAATAAAAGCATTTCTCTGCTCTCGTGGTATGTGGATACCTTTCCCTCTCGCAGCTCCTGACTTATTACGAGGAGTAGGTAGATGGTTGCAATTTACCATTCCCAAGCCTGTTAACAGCTTTATGTGCCTCTGCCAGCTCCACTTCATCCTGAACTCGGCTGCCAGCACTCTCCAGTTTCTCCCCACCGGCCTCCCCTGAGCATTTGGATGTCTGCTGGCTGGAGACAGTTCCCTGAGCACTTGGAGGGTGGCCTGGGGGCAAGATGAGGTCAAACCACTTAAACATCCTCATGTTTTATTTGCTTGCTTAGCTGTACACGGAGTTCCCTTCTGTCTGCAGTAACCCCCCTCCTTTCTGTTTTTAATTTAAGGTCCAACAAAATTATTTTTATATTTTTATGTCCTCAAAACATTAAAAACCCCACCTTCAGCCACAGCCCTTCAGCTTGGACTCAGTCATGCCTCCCTCAGTGACAGAACGAGAGTAAAACACCTTATCAATTTGGACAGATCAGTTTCCTTTATGGTGGAGTTGTTTTCAGCGTGCTGTGATGTGTATTACAAAAGCCAAAGATATAAATGATCAACTGGAAGCTTGAATTAATTTTTCCTTGTGTCTAAATTAGGAGAGTGAGTAATTGCTGCAGTAATCGCGGGCAGAGCCTGTTTATCAATGCCAGTGAATAATTGGCTATCAAACAATAGTGCACTTTGCCTTTGAAAATTCACAACACTCCAACAGGAAGCACACCGCCAGTTCTGTGCTCGCCTGCTGATTGATGAGAGGAGTGGCAGGATTACAAACGCAGTTTGGGGAAAAGTTTTCTGACGTGTCTCCCCCCGAAGCATCCCTAAGCCTCAGGAGTTATCCTTGCTGCAAGGATAAGCACACAGCAGCCTTAGATTACAGCATCTGAAGTCACAGGGCCAAAATAGCACCAGCCTAATTCTGTAATCAATCACTTCTGGTCACAGGCAGCCGAGTGCTGTACCTGGAAACCACAGGCAGGAGCTGCCTCTCGTTTTCTGATGTTGTACACGCGCCCGTCTGCCGTGGCTCTGACCTCACCCTTTGTCCATCGCAGCATCTGGCACTCTTATCTTCCTTAGGCCCTCCCATTTTCCGTGCCAAGCCTATCCTCTCCCACCGTGCTCCTCATCCCTTCCTCTGACGGCTCTGGGCTGTGTCCCTGTCCCTGTCCCTGTCCCTGTCCCTGTCCCTGTCCCTGTCCCTGTCCCTGTCCTGCCGAGGTGCCGTCCCCTCTGCCCAGCTGCACCAGCCCCTCTCCTCCTCCTGCCCTCCGGTGCCACCACCCCTCCTTTTCTCTCCCCTCCCGGCTGTTCACGGACTCTGTGCTCACCCGGGCACCCACAGCTCTTGCAGCTCTCAGGGCCTCACCTGTGCTCTCTTCCTCCTCCAAGCACCTTCCTTTCCCTGAGCTTTCTGGATCAGGAGCAGGCACGGTGCAAAACGTCGGGGATCCCTCCTGTTCCTGCTGCTTCCCAGCCCCTTCTCTTGCCTGGCCTCTCCCCGTCCTCCTCCGTGCTTGATCCAAGGCTCTTCCTTCTCCTCCCAGATTCCCACACGCACTCTTGGTGCTCTCAGGGTCTGGAGTGACAACACAACCAGCTTCTCACATTGGCGTCTCCTCGCTCCTTCAGTTGAGCTGCAGCTCGTGTTTGACTCTCTCGGGCACTCTGAAATGGTTAATCTGCAATATTCTGCTCCTAGCACTGCTCTTCCTCACCTCTCTGCTGTGCAAATCGTGATGTGCAGTGTGTTCTGCTCGCTGCTCAGCCAGGTAATTCAATTAGTTTTCCTCTCCTCCTCTGTTTGCAGGCCTCTCCTCCCTGTCCTTTTCTCAATTTGAAAATTGCTCATTTGCTTTCAAGCTTCATTTCAGTCCAGTCTATCCTGCTCTCCCAGAGTCTGGCCTACTGACTGAATTTCACTTCTTTTTTTCCCCCTGGAGCTTTTAACACAGCAGAAAATTCATTCTCTCTACCTCTGTACCATTACCTTTCCAACTACGCAGCTGTAAGATCCAGAAGAATCTGAGGAAATGTACCTGCAACTCTGTCTGATGTGATTTCTCACTCGTGGCTCCCTCCTGGCTCCCCTGTTCTCCCAGGAAATAGGAGCTGACTGGTTTTCCTCATTTCTCAAGTAGGGCACTGGTCTGTTCTCCCTTCCAACAGCATCTCTGTGACATCTCACTGGCTTTCATCCTTCTTTCATCCCTTTTAATTCTAATTATGCTTAGCTCTTCTCATTTAACCTTGAATTCTGCAATTTCCCCTTCACTAACGTACTTTAGCATCTCCTGTCTTTAAGATGTATCAAATGTATTAAAAGGCCTTTGATTTCCCTCTTGTCCTTGCACACCCTCCTCCATCCCATAGCTCACTGTTGTTTGTAGAATCCTGGTGTTTCTCCAAGAGTTTCCACTCCTCACATCTTATGGAAAATTCTCTGGTGGAGATCTCCCATTTCTTCTTCTGACTGGGATTTCAGTCAGCCACTTCCTTCTGTCTCTGGTTCACAAGGAATTAATTGCACAGGAGAACAGACTTCATTCTTATTAATAAGAGCCCTGACATCTGCAATACAAGGCACTTTCCGAGGGTTCACACAACACACTTGGCTGAAAAACAAAATCCAGTTCAGTACTTTTCCTTTTTTTTTTTTTTTTTAACCTGCAGTGCTATTTTAAGATGAGTTTTATGGTTCCAGTTTAGGCAATGGCCAAAACGGAAGGGAAAAAAATGACAATATTTCATACAGTTTACGTGCCTTGCTCGTGACTCTCTCTCACACCATGATATCACCATGGCCTCGTGCATTTCTAGTGACATCTTGACATCAGCCTTGTAAAAGTGCATCTCAAATCTTTGAATAGATGAAAAGAGAGGTTTTATTTTGGAAAAAGACATGGTTTGAGTTCTGTCATTTTAGTTATAGTTATATGAAGATACTAATCTAGTCATAGTCTCAAAATATCCACTGCTGATTGTCAGATTTGTAAATATGCATTAGCCCAAGGTCAGACTTCGTCACAACAGAAAGTGGACCTGTGTCTTTCTGTGCCCTCCTCCCCATCATTCCACTTTCTCCACCCTTTCTCTCCTTCCTGCCATGAACATGAGTTTGCTTCCCCTCATCTCCACATGATTTCCTCATGCTATTTGTTACCCCTTCCACACCGGCCTGTGCAGCTCCGCCCTGCCCATGGCCGGGGAGTGGACACCACCCTTGTTGTCCAGCCTGGTCCCCACCCAGCCACACGTGCTGGGCACATCACCCGGCCAGCCTGGGAGCCAGGAGCAGCTCAGGGTGCTGCAGTGCCCGGTGTCCAGCACAGCTGTGCAGCTCCCAGTGCTGCTGCAGTGACCTCTGTCCAGCTGTGCAGCTCCCTGTGCTCCTGCAGTGACCTCTGTCCAGCTGTGCAGCTCCCAGTGCTGCTGCAGTGACCAGTGTCCAGCTCTGCAGCTCCCTGTGCTCCTGCAGAGTCCAGCACAGCTCTGCCTCCTCCTCCTCACCCACTGCCCCCGTGCTGGAGCAGCTGCCAGAGCTCAGCTTTCTCCATGGCCAATCCCTGGTTCCCAGCAGGTTTTGTCACCAAAAGGCTCCTGCAGGACTTCAGGGCCGACACCAGCTGGCCACAGGCAGCACATCCACATCCACATCCAGTTTTGCAGCCCAGCTCCCTTCCCTCCACACGTGCCATTGCTGCTCCACCTCTCTGTAGCCTCGGGGAGAGCCTGGTGGCTTTGGAGCCTTCTTCTGACAGCATCCACAGCTGCCTGGTTCTTACCCTGCCTGCAAGACTGTGTCATGTTTTCTGGATCAGATCCACGGTGTTTAAGACCTTTCTTTGGCCATGAATAATCTGCTTTGACAGTTCATCTTTTCACCTCTGTGTCCATTAACAAATGTGTAAAGGAAATGTCATGTCTTCTTTTTTTTTAAAAAAAAAAAAAAAAGCAAAAATAGTGTTTGTCTAAGTGCCTGTTGTGATAACGAAGGAATATTATTTTTTCGCAAATACAACACATTCCCCAGTGTGTTTGCAACAAGTAACACGTTATGGGGTGGGATCAGGAAAGTCTCCCAAAGCAGCTGTGCAGGAAATGAATAATTAAAAAAAGTCTGGATGAGCAGCATCCCTGTGAACAAGTAGCTGTGTTTGTGCCTGTCAGGGAATAAAAGGCAAACAGAAAGAAATGAGCCCCTGTAGGTGTGGAAGCCACTGCATGACGTGCAGTGGGCACCTGGTGACATTTGCACGTTGCTCGAGAGAGCAGACAATGCAGAGCAGTGGGGCTCACTTGCTTGGTTACAAATGACTGGCAAAAAGAGGTTTATTTCTCCAATTCTGCTGCTGATGTTAAGTGTTACTGCTGGAGGGAGAATTTTCTTCATGTATATTAGTGATTAGCCCCTGCCTCTGAACAAGGCACTCCAGGTGGCACCCAGGGAGGGGGCACAGCCTGCAGGGCAGCAGGGCTGATCCCAATCCCAGCTTGGGATCCAGCCCCAGCACCGGCCCAGGCTGTGCCTGGATGTGCCCCAGGAGCCGGGGAATGCACTGAGGGAAGAGCTCTGCAGCAGCGTTTTTATTGCTCCTGCTGCAGCCCCTGGAATACAGCTGTAAACTGAGAAGTCTCCGTGGCTGCTGATGGAAGAATATATCGGGAATGGGCCGAGAAGAGCCCAGGAAACTGCCGGGGTTTGTGGGTGTTATTTATTTATTTATTGTATCTTTTTTTCCGCGTGCTTTTAGGAGGTAGCAGATTCTTAATACAGGCAGAGTTGGGATATTAACCTCATGTTTTTGCTACTGGAAGGACTCTCTGGTCTGACTTCTACAGGAGATGTTTTGACAACAAAACAGTGCAGCTATGATTAGCCCGATAAAAGGGAGCCAGAGTTGGAGTATTGATGGTATGTGCATCTAGGATCTAGTTACAAAATGGGCTTTTAACCACATTTCCCCTCCTGAGTTCCTGTTATCAGAGGCCATCTTAAAAGATAAAAAAAAAAAAGAAAAAAAAAGACAGGCAACCTTTCTTTTTCATTTTAGGTGGGCAAGTTTCTTGTATTTCTTTATGCTTATGAAAAATGAGCCATTAATATCCCTGGCCAGAGCCCCACGCTGAGCCTCGTGTGCTGGGCAAACCTCCTCACCCAGCCCCGTGCTGGGAGCAGGGCAGCCCTGAGCCTCGGGAGCTCCTGCATCCAGCTGTGGTTTCGTGAGGCAGCTCAGCAGTCCCAAAGGGTTGTACCGAGACCAACAGACTTTTCAAGCTTTTTTTTTTTTTTTTTTTGGATCTAATTTATTTTGAGAATACATTTTCAGAGCTGATTAGCTGGCCTACTAAATCACTGCACTGTCTAACCCCAAAAAGCTGCTCTGACAAACAATTAACAATGGAAACACCATTGTGGCAACGAGTGATGGATGGCCCCAGGGTGTAGCTTGGGCCTGGGCTTTGTTCAGAAGAAAGTTGCTGCTGCTAAATAAAGACCTGGGCAGTAAAAGGTGAGAGCAGAGAGATCATATCGGGAATAAAACTATTTGCTCTGCTTGGGGTGTGTTTCTCACAGCACTGAGCATCTCAGGAGAGGCAGGAGAGCCCCGTGGCTCAGGTCATGAGTCAGAAACTGCCAGGGAATCGTGGAATGGTTTGGGTGGGAAGGGACCTTAAAGCCCATCCAATCCCACCCCTGCCACGGCAGGGACACCTTCCACTGTGCCAGGCTGCTCCAGCCTGGCCTTGGACACTGCCAGGGATCCAGGGGCAGCCACAGCTGTGCCAGGGCTTCCCCACCCCCACAGCCAAGACTTTCTTCCCAAAATCCCACCTAAAGCTGGCCTCCTTCAGCTTCAGGCCATTCCCCCTTGTCCTGTCACCCCAGACCCTTGCGAAAAGTCCCCCTCCAGCCTTCCCCTCTGGGCCCTGGCAGGAGCAGCAGAACCAAACCTCCTCCTGCCACGAGCTCGGGGGTTTCTTTTAAATCCTTTTAAGAGCATGGTTTTGAGTTAATTTCTCTTGCCACAGGCAATTTCTTGATTCCTACTGTTCTGTCATTAATCTCTAATTGTTGTTCTAAGTTTTGTGTTAATTTACCAGTTTGCCTGTAGCATATTACTCTACTCCAAAGAGAAGTGAAATAATTTATCATAATGCTCATATTATTTATCAAAATGCCTCACGTTGATTTTATTATGCAGATATTAGAATCTATTTATTAGAAGTAATAAATATAAAGACACAGTGTAGAAAAGGAAGCTGGATATGCATTCCCTGTAATGGTAGGTAAGGATTAGTTACTACAGACCACTCAAAAGACATTGTGGTTGAAAGGATGATTTAAGGCCTTCAGCATTTAAAAAAATTATTAAAAAGCCCAAGAAACTTTGCCAAACAAGCCAAACTACCTCCTGTAATCTGCACAGGAATGTTATTTTATGTATGCTTCAAATGCACCTAGGTCACAACTTCTTTAGGAATGAACAGAGCAAGAGAAAGTCATTGATTAGTTCAGTAAATTATTTTCTCAGGGAGGTTTGCCATTTTCCACTCTTCCTGAAGGCCAAGACAACAATTTGGTCATCCTTGACCTATCCCATACCCGTGTGCTGTGTGAAACAGCTGAGGTTGAATTTTACTGATCATCACTAGCTTCAGCATCAGACAAAAAAAAAAAATCAGAAAAATAAAGCATAAAAATCTCCTTTATGTGCCAGATCACCACAGTGGGGAATATGGACTGAAACTCTGAAGCAAATTTAAAATGACCTCCCAGTTATTTCAGTGTTCTAAGGGTAGATTTGCTCTTTGGAAAGGAAGTTTAGTCTCAGGATGAGTCTCCTGAGACATTTTGTGCCCATTTCTGCTCCAGGACTATTGAACCAACGTGACCAGTTGTACTAAGGGCAACAAAAAAAGCAACAACCCCCACCTGCCTCGTGTGTCCCTGAGGCCTCTCCAGCAGCAGCTCTGCCTCCCAGCTGCAGGATTCTGGAGGATGTTTGGGATTGCCTGGCCCTCAGGAGCCCCAGCGATGGCCCAGGACATCTCTGTCCTGCGGTAAAAGCGGAGCAGACACGGCGCGCTTCCCTCTCGGACCTGCACAGGCAGGACAGCGGCTCTGGTGCCGGCTCTGGGCCCCTCCTGCCGCTCTGCAGCTGCTCCGTGTGCACAGAGCCAGAGCCGGGCACATCCTCGCTCCGTGCAGGACTGATCGAACCGCTGCCACCCGACATCCACAGCCCGGATGCTCGGGGCAGGGCCGTGTGTGGTGCTGCGTGGGGCAGGACCGTCCCACCCGGCCCAGACCGCTGCCAGGGCACCTCTGGGGCGAGGCAAAAGCCGCGGATGTGTTTGCTGGAGGAGCCTGTGGTGTGTGGGCAGGGCAGCGCTCCCAGTTCCCAAACCCTCTGGCTGTTGCACGCCTGTGCCTGTTGGTCCCTGCATGTGGCACTGGAGGAAAGCCCAGCTCCGTCGGCACCAGCAGCGTTCTCCTTGCTGGTACCGGGGCTGATGGAGCGCTGCAGACTGCAACACGGCCTTTCTGCTGCCTCTGATGGCACTTTCCTCTGCTGGGAGGCTTCCCCGCCCGAAGAGGATCTGCCTTAGGCCTTGAATTTATTCTCATCAATACCTGCTGCGCTCTACGAACACCTATCGGCTCTGGCCCATCCCCTCGTCCCTGGCGCTGGGCGTGCTCCAGGGCTGGGAGCCTTTATTGCACTGGAGGCTGCAAAAGCCGTGGGGCAGCTGCTCCCACCGCCCCAAGTGCCCTGTGGGTGCTGAGGGCTGCCCTCTGCCCCCCTGTCCCCCCTGCCCCGGTGTCC
>VZRS01004800.1:0-142786 GCA_013398055.1 Ifrita kowaldi
GCATTTGTGGATTTTCCTGACAATTGTAAACTTGCTGGTTTTGTTAATTGGTTGGCTATCAAGAGAAAAGGCTGCAGTTCGGAGGGACTGAAGATAAACTTTTTTAGTTTTTTAATCAGTATTTAAGGATAGTGCTAGTACCGAAGAAGGCCTGCTTGCTTTAGAGCTGTAATACACCATGGTCGGTTTGAAAAGGCCTCCTGTTTAGTGGTGCACTTGTTGCAGCTCGAAGATACTGCTGGAGTTTTCCCCCTGTTTGCTGTGCTGGTCTTTTGGTTTAAGGTGTGATAAAGCACAGGGTGGGGCCTGGGAAATGTTTGGTGGTGCTGCTCCTGGGCTGCGAGAACGTGTCTCCCAGCCACGGGATTGTGGTGTTCCCTGCTGCCAGGGGAGCCTGTGTGAAGATGAATGTAGGAGTAGTGGCAGATGTGCTGACTGAAGAGCTGCATCAGGAGATGCAGAGCTGAAAGAGAGATAGGCGGTAAAGTCACGTATGATGTCTGTGATAAACACGATAAAAACTTGCTGAGGAGCAGCTTGGATTACAAAGGACTTTCTGCCTCTTTCATGTCTCATGATAATTAAACGGTCCATTTTTATTCAACTTCTTTCAAATGGGTTCTAATTAAGCAATAACTAATGAAATATGAGATTAAGCATCAGCAGATTTGGTGGTCAGAGATGTGCCCAGGGCAAAGTTCAAAACAGTTTTGTAAAACTTTTTGAAATAAAGCAAAAATACTTATTACCAAAACAGGAGACAGATTCTGTGAGTGTAAATGCAAATTGAATTAATTTTCTCAGTGTTATGCTGAACTGAAAAAAACATAAAATTCGGTATGTATTCCTTTTAATGTGGTTGCTATATCATCACCGCAAATCTAAAAAAAATGCGTCTGTAACCAGATAAGAAGATGCTATCAGGCACTTCTAATTTTAATTAAGATTCAACCTATTGGGAGAATATATATTTAAAGAATTAATTAAAATGCTGTTTCGCTGTATAAGAGATATCAGTATAGGAAGTTAGCTAATAGCAGTATCATACAGGATCTGTGCTTTGCAAGCTATTTTGTGATGCTAAGAAGGCATCTTCGTGTGGATGAGAGGGACATCTTGGGGGAACCAGGAGATGACAGTCACCTTTCTGGGTTAGTTTGAGTAAAAGTGGTCTCTGGGCTTGCTGCATCTATGCATGTCAAACAGTGTTATTTCAGTTTTTGTTTTTCTTTGGGGTGGGTGGCTGGCACAAATGCTCAGAATACTTGAGATAATTGGACATAATTTGATTGCATCATGATAATCCTGTCTCCTGCAAGAAGGGCTTTTGAGGTGGTTAAGATACCTTTAAAGACTGCAGTCTTTCAATGCTGTCATTCTTGATAACCTTTTTATCCCTGCAAGTTTGTGCGAAGGTACGGCTGGAGTTCCTCAAAGATCAAATCGTGCTTTATTTAATATTTTCATTAGCAGCCTTTACAGGAGAATTAAAAGTGTGCTAAATAAATTTGCCAACTCCAAAGCTGAGAGATATCGGCAAGGCGGGGGAGGACTGGATTAATTTGTGAGAACTGCTTTCCTCTGCCTTTAATTGGTTTCAGGAGAATGTCATGTGCTTAAGGATGGATGATATTAATTTCTTCTATAAGCTCAACATCACCATTTGGGAGCAGCAAAGAATGAAGGTGTCCTATCTGTACTTAGGAAGATGAGTTTAAACAGCCACAGGTCAAGGAAGGGTAATTAGGATAATGGTGGAAGGATCAGCCAGCATTTTACCAGTAGCCTGGAAGAGCTTGGCTTCAGCCTAGAAAAACATAAGCTGAGAGGAACTAGGATTGTTTTCTGTAAGTATGTGGCAGAAAAAAACCCCAGGCAAACCACAGTTATTTAAACTAAAGGCTGGTTTTAGAAGGCGGCACGGGGCATGAATGTGGACTCCATCTGGCAGGCAGGTGATTTCTCACCCTATTTGGTGCTTCCATGGGCATGGTGCCTTGAGGGTTTGCTAGTTTTGGCAACCCCAAGGTCCAGTGTTGGTAGTGTCTCCCCCCAGAGCACGTTTATTGGGAGCTTGCTTTAAATGATTTCTTTGAGAAGAAAGAACAAAGCTTCTAGGGAGAAGTACTTAAAAAGGGAACTTAATGCATAGGCAGCCCTGTCTTCTTTAAGGATTTACTGCTGCTCTTGGTGGGTGTGTGGATGCGCCAGACGTCTTCCAACACCTCTGAGTAGGTGCCAGTCTGTCAGATTAGCTCATCTAAAATAAACCTTTCTCCCACTCCCTGCCTGCTATCAGCCCTTTGAGAGAGAATTGCCTTTTAAAATGTACTGTGGTGTTCGCTGGGCTTTTATTCTGTGGTTTTAAGCTAGTTTTGAAATGAGCAGAGAGGAGGTGAAAAATGTTGGACGCTTTTAACACTGTTACTTAATGATCTCATCCTTTGAGCCTGTTTGTGGAGAGATGGCTTATCTTGAGCTGTTTTCTCCTTTCCTTGCCTCTTTTCCACGGGAATGTCTCCTATTGTGTTAAGCCAATAACCCTTTTTAATAGGTCAGCGTTGAGTATTAATGAGCTTTTACACTGTGGTTATAAATGTCACACATGTTTCTAAGAGTAGGAGTGGGCAGTAGAAAATATTGCCTGGATTTGTTCTCTTATTTTCAACAGTGTGAAACAGTTGATCCTCTGATTAAAAAAAAGGGCTTTTAATCAGAGACTTTTAGCTTTTGCTATTTAAAATGCAGTCCCAAGGACCAAGCATTGTGGTGCTTGCCTTCATAAGCACCTGCTTTAGGAAATTCAAAAAAACACGAATTTGCTGTGAAATAGGTGTATCTGTAAGGAGAGAATTTTGCAGGACAACCTGCAAGTAAAAGTTGAGAGTTTTTATTTGTCTTGTGAACCCGCAGTATGTTCACTTGGCTGTGATGAACCTCTGCTTGCAGCACAGCAGTTTTGTCACCTCCTCAAAAGGCAGCAGAATTAGTGCTGACAGAGGTATAAATGTGGCAGGCTTGGCTTATACCAGGAGTGGTCAGTATGATTGACTTGGTGTAATGTGTCCAAGTCTCCATATGGGTGGCAGGTCTAAGAAAACATATTGCACAGCCCAGAAAACAGCATAGTGGGAAGGGGACACCGTGGTTCATAGAAGGGAGGGGGTGGCAGCTCTCCAAGGCTCCCACTCCTGCCTCCTTGCCAGTCTGAATTGCAGAGCTCCCCAGTAATGTCATCCTTCAGAGTTTCTACTGGTTAATTTCCTCCAGCAGCAACCATTCCAGCACAGCGTTGCTGCTGGCAAGGCGAGGTAGCCCTGGTGCTGTCACTTCCATTTTGTTTTCAGCCACAGTTACCTTTGTAAACAAAGGCTGAACATCTGCAGTTTTGCTTTATCAAATGGTCCTATAATGCTGCAGACACAGAAAAGGGAAGCTGATGGCATTTGAAAGTAGCTTAATAAATTAGTATTAGAATTGTAAGTTGCTCACTCTTTACTTTTGGCTGCTTAGCAAAAATTACTTGGAAAACCTATTAATTTTATGATAAGAATGATGATGCTGTATACAGAAAAATATCTGGCCATGTGCTTGTACCTTTACTTTAAAGGACAAAGATTAATGAAATGTAATTTCAAGGGAAAAATAATTTATTATTATACATTATGCTTTCAAAGAAAATGGAGAGTACATGGATTTTAAGCACTGATGTTCCTATTTGCACTATGGCTGTGTATATAATATATGCTTTTCAGAGATCAGGGTAAGTGTCATGTAAAGATTATTCTTGAATGGCAGAGTAAATATCACAAATTCTGTATTAAACAGACAATCTGAGGTGGACTTGCATGGATTTCGGTATTGTATAGCTGACTTCATATCTGGTTAGTACATTTTATATTCCTCTGGCATATTGTGCTGATTTCTTCTATTGCTGCTACAGCTGAGCCAAAAATTACTGGTGCCTTTTAAGCTGATTAGAAGAACATTTAAAAATCATTAGTAAAGGAAGAATATTACAAAAAAGGCCTTATAAAGCACATTTCTTAAAAAGACTGTTCTGGACACTGAATATGTTAAGCTTTTTAAAATAAAGTTAGAATGTGGAAGTTCATCACTGGTTGGAGGAGTGGGCCGAAGTGGTATTTGTTTTCCTTTTCGTGCTAGTTTTCTTCTAATATGAAATACCTGCAGTTATCACTGTTGCCTTTTCCCTTATAGGAAATACTGGGTTTTTTCTAGGCAGGTACAATGATTACTCCTGCAAAACTGTTGATTTAACAACAAATACCCCCAGCACTTTGCAGTGTTCAAGGAACCTGCATCATCAGCATATAATCATATACCACAGGTATTAAGTAGTGAGTGGTTTTTTTACCATTAGAGGAATAGTCAGATCTGGGTCAGCTCCCAGAAGAATAAGAGTTTAAAGGTCTTGGACAACTTCCTACTGCCCTCGTATGAATCGGCCGCTTCCCTGTTGTGCTTCAGTGCTTCAGGGAAACATTGGCAGTTTTTCATGTGCTCTCTGAGTCCTGTGCCGAGGCTGCTCATCTGTGGGCTCACAGTGCTGCTGCCCTCCTTTGAAAGAGAGAGATGCTTCAGGCTGGCATGCAGCATCTTGGGATTGATGACAGAGCTGCTTTTAGATGTCTGTCCTGCACCTGAACAGGTGACTCCCCCATAAATTTATTCTGTTTACTCATATCAGGTCACTGGGATGCATAATGCCCTAAAGTAACCTTGGTGCTCCTGTTAATTTTTCTGTTAACGGACCCAAAAGAAAAAAATAAATCTGGTCTTGCAGAAGACAGGTTTTCTATCTTGGAAGTGTTTGAAAATGGCTGTGGGAGCTCAGGACCACTCCTTGCCTCCCTGTTCTCATTGCCACTGAGCCTGTACCACATCCTTTTAATAAAGCACTAACCTGCTCAGCCAAGTGGTAAATGTCATAGAGATATCTTCATGTTTGTTTGGGGTTTTTTGTGTGTGTGAGGTGAAGCAAACTTCGGTAAATCCCTCATCTGATCATGGAGAATAAATTTGATGTTGCTTTTGGGCATACTTATTCCATATCCTCTTACTTACTTGTTCTCAGGACATAAGTGACACTAATTTGCACTTGTACAGTTCCTCTGTCGTGATTACCGAGCAGGCTGGATGATGTGGAGATTAGCGATGACATTTTGAAAGACCACACGATTGCCAGTGTCTTTAAAATTCTCTACTTTTCCTTCGTTGTATGATCAAGCCCTGGGGGGAGATGTCAGAGGCAGCTTCCTACAAATGTGAAAGCACTAGAAAACATGATCCCTGGCTTGTTTGACAGATGAAAGTTTATCCCAATGTTTGTTTTTTGCAAAGGAAGCAGCATTGACTGTCTGTTGACGAGACCTAGCACAGGTAACAGCACCTGCTGGAGCTCCTTCTCAGCAGGGAAAAAATTTTTTCCCCTCCACAGCAGCATTGTAAGCTGGTTGTGAGACATGTGAACAGATGGCCTTGGCAGGTCTCCAGCACCCATTGACACCTAACATGGTTTATTTCCCTATCCTCAGGAATTTTGCTTCATTCCCAGGAAAGCTCAAGCATGTTCTAGATGGGTTCATCAGCTGATGGTGGTGCACCCAAGCATACCCACACATGAGCTGCTTCTGTTTTAAGACATTTTCCTACTTAATATCCTTAAGCACCAGTTTGTGGCAGCACTGTAGAGATTTCCATGAGTAACTATGGTAAACTTCACTTGTCACTCACAGTTTGACTTGAAAACCTTAGAAAGAGGTCAGTGGTGTGGGGATTTGACCTAATAACTTCCTAGAGCTACTAAGCAAAACAGAGTAAGAAACATTTTGAAGAGCTAGATTTATTTTCTTTTCCTTGCCACAGAAATCTTTGCATCAGTCAATTGCTGCAAAAATTTTGCATAATCCAAACCAGGCTTTTGTTAATACTTCACTAGTGTCCTTTCAACCTGCTGAATGCATTTTAATTGATTTGGCGGGATTATACTGAAGGATAAAGTAGTCTTTATTAGCACAAAGGAGAACAGTAGGTAATTTTAAATTTTTTAAAAATTTTGTTTAAATAAACCAGCAGTATCTAACTAGCAGTGAGTGCTTTCAGTAGTGTTAGGTATTCTGTGGAGGAAAAATAAAATACCTGTCAGAAATATGCTGATGACGGCAGCCTGCCTGGGGCTGAACTCATTGTTATAAAACCTCCCGGACTGGAATGGGTGCCGTTCATGGTGCTCGCCTCCCGAGCTGTTTTTGCAGTGTGTAACCCCCCAGCCAGCAGCTGTGCAGGAGGCACCTCTGGGCTGCGGGGCTCCTGTCCTTTGCAGGAGCTGTCAGTCGGGCCATGGCAACGGGGGCTGGAGCCTGGAGGAGCTCAAAGAGTGGGATTAGAAGAGCTTACATCCTTTGACTGTGTACCGGATCACTGGATTGAAATCACTTTGATAGGTGCTTTTTGAGGATTTTGCAGGGTTGGTTGTTTTTTGATTTGTTTGGGGGTTTATTTGAAGTCCCTGAGACTGGGTTGCTTTGCTCCCTAGTTTTGCCGCAACACCAGCATTGAGTTTAAAATGGATATGAAGACAATCCAGTTTATACTGACTGTACCAGCGGGGTGCTTCTTCATGAGACACAGGATATCACCTTCAAATCCATATCAAAGACAGACACTCCCCCTCCCTTCCCAAAGTGGTGGGGTTGCTTTGGGAACAAGATGTGTTTCTTGCATGAGCAGCCCCATAGGTCCCTTTTGTCAAAATAACTGAGTTTGTGAAAGTTTGGGGTTTTATTTTTCCTTTCAGTAAAACAAGGAAAATCTCCCTGCAGCATACAATAGCACCCTTTGCCCCCTAATTAGCATCTTAGCCTAATGTCTCTGTCCTTTCCCTCTCCCATCTCTAAGACCCTAAAAATTTTTTGACAGACCACTTTTTGCACTTTTAGTATTTAATGACTAAAATGATGTGTTAAGAAAATCAGTTGATAACACAGGGAAAATGGGAAGGTGTTGATGAACTGTACTGCACAAGCTGCCATTTACTTCTGTGCAGAACATGTATTGAAAAACACTGGGGAGGGCCTTAATAAACATGTGCTCATCATAGCATTGGGTATGAGTTCATATAAACAAAACCTTTAAAATTTTAAAGGTAAAGCTGGGCATTACATCAAATCTTCCATGCTTGAAGGATATGCTATTTGGTTTGGTTTTTTTTTTTTTTAATTTTGTTTTTTAAAAGAATAGTGTAGGATAGTAATAGATTTCAGAGTTTGGGACAAAATGTTTTGGGCAAAACACAGAAATTTAGGATAATTCTTTTTTTTTTGGACAAAACCAGTCCCTATTAATTTTGTTCAGGGGTATTTCTCTCCTTTTAATGCCTGTCTCTGTACCCAGGGAATGCTGTGATCAGTGCAGCTCTGTCCCTAGGCCAGCAGATCATGAAAGACCTGAGCATTTCCTGAGACAGACAAGTCATGACAAACCAAGTAGTTATTCTTTTTTTCAGCATAATTCAATTCTCAGTAGTAGAAATGTGATTTTGTGGTGTTGCACCTCTCCTCCAAAATTCTCTCTAATTGATCTTGTTTATTTGGACTTCTTAAATTCATATATGGAACAGGGGAAAGCAACAGTAGCAAGAGCAACTTCTTAGGAATATATTATTATCTTGTTCCCCCCACTCTTAACATCATGTATCTGTAAGTTCAGGGAATAGTGGAGATTTCCAGGGAAAATATTTCGTGATGTGCTGGATTTAAGTGCAAACTCTGTAAGGGGGGTCCAGCACAATTCCACTGTGTATCAACAAGTGCGATTAGCAATGAAGAGGTTTTTACATGCATAGCAGTCCTGTTTACCAAACAAACTCTCTCAATGATCTTTATTTAATTAACAAAGGAAAAAAAAAAAAGAAGAAAGAACAGAAAGAAGAGCTTAGAGATGGTGGTTGTCCTGCTGGTGCTCAACCTTTTTGACCCTTCAAGGTACACAGAAATTTTCCTGTAGTCAAAAGCACCAAGGTGCATAACTGGGAGAGGTGAGGGTCTGTGTGAGACAGCCGTGGTTGAGCTGGTGAGGTCTTACATGCAGTTCCATCACTGCCTTTTTTCCCTTATCCAAGGAAATTGCACGAGGTCAGCAGTTTAGCTCCCCCAGTGATATTCTCCTGACTGCTTACTTCATTTGGCTGCAAAGTGCTGAATTTCAGCAACCAGAAAAACTCCCAAGACCTGGAAGTACTGAGGTGTTTTTTCTTAATTTTTATTTCAGTATGCTGTATGTCATTTCTGTATCAGGCAGAAATGAAACGGTTTTTAGTGGATGAAGTAGGTTACATGCCATTAAGGAGTTCTTAAGGTAAAATAATTGCTTTAAAGACATTAGGTAGAGGTTCTGTGTTATCAGCTAATGCCCTAAAATTGTATTTACTCACTGGGTTAGCATTTCCCTGTATACGGCTTACCTTCTGTTAATGAGCTCATGTTCCTCATGGGCAGTAATTTATTCCATAACGCTTTGGAAATAAGTGTCTTAATGTTTCTTGAGAAGATTATTGAAACCAGGTAAACAAACAAAATAACACAGATTCTGTACCTATCCACATTTTTACATTGTTGCTCAAACTGTGTAGAAAATGAAAATAGTTTGAGTTTCTAATTTATTTCCTATTAGAGAGGAGTGCAATGCAAATAACTTGTTTCCATTAGACGTAGCTTAAACAGGGGGTGAGCTTATTAAACACACTATGAGGAAGTGTGTAGGGTTTATGCAGGCTTGTTTGGGATGTAATTCTGGAATAAGGGTCAAAACATAATTTCTTAAATCCTCTGCTTTGTCAGCATTCCTTGACAGAAGTGTTTACCTTTTTTAAAACCGTTACTTCTGTACTTTCTTGTTGAATCCAAACAATGCTTAAGGAAGCCAAATTAACTCCACTTTACACACACAAACCGGCAGCTGAAGATGATGGGTAAGGTAAGGAGGCTTTCTCTTATGCCTGTTCAAGCTGCTGATGCTTGGTCTAGTCATTTAGGAAATTTTGATAATACAGCAGGCTCAGAGGTGGACAAAGGTGTAGATTTGCTGTGGCCTCCTGTGTGTAACCTGGCCTGAAAGACTCTGCTTCTAAGCCATGCCTGTATATGTAAATACAGCTGCTCATATACATCTCAGAAAGTCCCCAATTTTGATCTCACAGGAGTGAAAATTGATTTCATTACCCTTTTGCAATCCTTGCAATAAAAGCAAGGCTTCAAGTTAAAACCCTGGAAAGCATTATTGTGAGGTGAGAGGGGAAAGCAGAGTTTGTGGGGACATATTTTATCCAGGCAGCACCTGCCGTGTCTGAGGGCATTATTTTAAAATTATCAACTGGTTGACTTTTGTATCCCATAAAAATACGGAAAGATTTGCAGTAAAATTATTTATTGTTCTTAATTACAAAAAAAGCACAAGAAAAAGTATTAAAATAAACAAAACCAATCCCCACATCCACAAAAAACATCTGTTTTCATGTGGAAAGCCAGTTTCCTAAATAGGCATTTATCAGGGACTAAGGCCACTGGAGGAAAGTGGTATTACATAAATCGGATGTGCAGTTCTGAGCTAAATAAATTTTTTAATATTTTGCATAAATTAGGGAAATTAAATTATGCATAATGTGCATAATTTCATCCTTTTGTAAATGATGTTCCCACAGTTAGTGATGAAAGAACATGGTGCAGCCCCTCGAGTTTGAACAATTAGACCTTCCCCAGCTCTGTCTATAGATAGATATTCCTTAAGCTCAGCAAGGGGATGGGAGCATGTGCTAGCACTTGGCTATGATCTGCTCCCTCTTTTTGATGACTTAAGAGGGCTGTTCAGGACAGAGCATCAGCTTGTATGAACACTATCAACCAGCTTGAACAAGTCAGATTATTTAATTAGCCCTATTAAGACCCTTCTATTTTTATAACTTATTTATGAGTGTTCTTGCTAAGCTTTGAAGGTCCAGCTTCAGATATCAAAAAGATGTTTTCAGCTCAAGTTGTTAATCTTGAGGGGTTCTATACTGTGACTCCATTACATTTTCATCCCAAGCAAACAAAAAAGGGCTCTGAAACGTAGTTGAAGTTGGGAAATTCATGTCTGCAGTCCCAACCTACAGGTTTCAGGCATAAGGCATTTATGATGTCCATGCATGGTGGATACTTGCTTGGTTGCCAAAATGTGTATTGTATGCCTTTGCCTTAGACCATCAAAAATCCAGAGAATATTTATTTCTTTTAACACCCATTTTGAAGTGTCTTGGTTTCTCCCCAGGAGAGAAATGTTCCTCAGCCATCATTTAAAGACTACCATGCTGTGAGTATCTTACTTGATGTCCAGTGCTGAGAAAACAAGGTGATGCTTGTTTTGAGCATCTGCTTTGCCACCCTTTTACTGAGATCCATGTTCTGCTTTTATCTATGTTTTCTGAGAGGAGCAGGAAATGATTTGATGAAATAACTATTAAGTCAAACTTCATGCTTACAAAAAAACCCCCCCTTTTAAAGCAATTGTGTCCAGAATTTAATACCTGTGTCATCGTTGTACCTTCAGAGTGTTTGAAAGGGCACTAATTTCATCACAAGGGTGGGACTCTTACCCACCACCCCAAAATTAAATTCATTTGCAAAGAAAAAAAATAAAGTAAAATTTCGATGTCTGAATTCAGTCAATGAGCTTTTTCTTTCTGATGGAACCACTCTGGGCTAGTTTGGAAGACGAAACTCCTAAGGTATGGAGTAACTTTATGCTTTGGAAAAAAAACCAAAAAACCACTGATGGTTAAGTGCTGGCTTGTGGCTTGAAGCTCTGGCTCTTGTAGTATCAGTAAAGAAACAATTAAACAAAGATCAGTCCCAAGGTGATGCTGTAACAATGTATGGATTTGGAAGTGAGGTTAAGGTGTTCTGGAAGTGGAGGACACCCGCGTGAATTACGGTTCTGCCCAAACCTATCTCAAACAAAAGTGGTTTGGATAAATCCAGGCAGATAGCATCTGCCAGCTCACTTCTGAAGATCTTATCCCACTTCAGTTGCAGTTGAATGTGCAAAATTTTGTCCTCTTAGTAGGGAAGTCTGTATACGTGCTTTAGTGCACTATGTCATCAGTACATTATTTTAATAGCAAATAAGCCTTTATTACTTTTGCTCTTGCTTTATTGCATTTGCTGCTCTACATTCAATATGTACAGCATTGGCACAAGATAGCTTGCATGCTCACTAGTGCATTAGCAGGAGAGATGGAAACTGTGTTCCAAGACTATAATACTTTGAATTTGGTACTGTTAAAGCCAGGAAAAAAAACAAACAAAAAACCCCAACAGCTGTTGCACATCAGGCTCTGGTAGAAGGCTAGGAAATAACAGTTTATAAATGAATCAAGTTTCTCACAGAATCATAGAACATGCCAAGTTCAAAGAACCCATCAGGATTCAGCTCCTGGCCCTAGTTCTGGCAGGTGCTAAGATGAGACAAAATTACTATGGTTTCCAAAGTACCAGGCTGTTTTTGGACTGAACTGTGAGCAATTCAGGATAGCAGTATAAATTTAAAAAGGGACAGTGATAAAGAATGTTAAAGACACTTAGCATAGTATTAGAATATGGAGGGTACTGATCAAGTGAACTTTGCACATAGGTTTAGGCAACACTGAAAAAAATCCCACCCCTTGCTCCACAATTAAATATTGAACAGTACACAGAAATAACATGGAATTTGAAAACTGAGATAAATTTAATGTGGATTAATGTTATTTTGATAAATGTGTTGAGTAAACTGCCTACTGTAGCAATCCTCTTTGCCTGCATATATACCTGTCTAACAGAAGGGATTTATGATGGTGCTGGGGAGCATTGCATGCAGCAACTGCAGCATGACGATAAGTAGCAGAGTCTTGAAGAGACAGGCCTGACATGGAGAGGAATAGCAATGTGTATAAACAGCCAAAGGAAAAAACCACCTAGTTTAGTTTGAAAGCAATCTTTCACTTGCCAAATTTTAACATTTAATTTAAACATTATGTGTGTGGAGTAAAAGTTGCTGTAGAACCCGAGGAAGGTCTTGTACACTCCAGTGTGCTATTTTTTGCATTGACATCATGTGTGGCAAGAGGACACCAACTCTCCTGCAAGTCTGACCTGGTTCCCTGTGGAGGACAGAGCCTTGTCCAGGTTTTCATTCTTGCTGGTGGAAGGTGAAGTAGGAACAATTGGGCTGATTTACTGAAGTTGCTTTGGATTTGCACCCTACTGCCTCACAGACAAAAATGTCACCTGAAAAGTCATTTAGCTTAAGACTGTCATACAACTATCTCTTCAAATGTCAACTTTTTTATATCCTTACGACCTTGCATGGCATCACTGGAGATGGTACATACCATTACCAGGCACTTCTGGCTCTGGTTGTCTCAGAAGGCTGAGTGTTGTTTTAGCTTTTTCACAATTTGGAGACAACTGGGAGAGAGGTTTTTATATAAATAGCTTGAAAAGCCAACAGAACCTATTTGATTTTGTTACTGGAGAACTGCAGGCAAAGGACGAGGCTCTCTTGCCAGTGACCCTGCCAATAATTGGGCTCAGATATCAGGGATCCCCCTGCACGAGTGTAGACAAAGACCAGGTCCATCCAGTCCCTCTGTGGATTTTCCTTTCCTGCTCACTGCTTGGGAAGCTTTTTGCACATCAGCATAATGGGGCTCCACATGCTCAGTGTTGGCTTTCTTGCCCTTCCCTAGACTGGCACCTGATGGGACAACAGAGCAAAACAGTCTTGTTTGGTGCATTACACTGAGCTGAGCACAGCTGTTTAGCGTTACACTCCCCTTTCCATGGACACAATTGGTGCTCCATGCGAAGAAGGCATGGTTTGTGCAAGGAAGCACAGTGCTGCTCAGCCACTGCTCAGGAAACTGCAGGAGACATTTCTGAAAGTGAGCTGTCAACAATTCCATGGTACAGGGAGTTTGGAGAGGAACTTCCCTGGGCACATCTGGAAAATGAGGATGAAAAAAAAGTGTGTTACTGGAAATTTTGGGTCTGCACAGTTAGATGGATCCCTGGTAGGAGATTCATTTGTAGGCTGACTGCTGAAACCATCAGTCAGTGTTTGTCACTCTTTCTTCTTTTCATCTCCCATTCTTTACTGCTATTAGGGAAACAGACAGGCCAAGCACCACGAAAATTCTCATAGAATTGAACTGCATTTGGTATACATTCCTTCTTGTCTGAGATACTGAAATATTAAATATTTTTCATTTGCTCTTTCTTTTAAAAAACCCTGTATTTCATAAGGTTGTAACTCCATGCCTTCCCTCCCTTTCATTGTTTACACTGTTCACTGTTGTGAAAACTTTTTTTCCAAGTAGTTAGTAAAGAAGGAAACCTGCAAGTGTAATACTGTCAACCTGAACACAGAGAGAGGTGAAACTCATGACCTGAAAAGTAGTAGCTTCCGAGTGGGTTTCTTATCAGTGCACTGCAGAGGTGCAGCACAATTTTGAAGTAGTTTTTCAACTTCATTAATGAATAAGACCAGTATTTTTCATAGTTAAGTTATGTATGAAAAAGTGGGTATTTTATTATTTCCTTTTTTCTTAGTTTTTAAAAGCTTGATACATGTAGCGTTGGATCAAGGCACACACAAAACTGGCCAAAGGGCGTACAAAGCACTTTGGTTTTTAGTTGAAGAAACAGAATGATTATTGCAACAAAGAGTGGCTTGGGCTTTAAACATGAAATAGCTCATAGTTCAGCAGGAAGGCAGAAAGAAACATGTTACCTTACAGATTTACCAAGGAATTTCTGGATAACTGTGACAGTAATGGGCAGTATTCTTGACTGTAACAACAGTATACTGAACACAGACTTGTATATGCTTTGGAATAGCTGCATTCCCCATTTGTCTGCTCATCTTTGGGACTACAGTTTTTGAGACCTTGCTTTTATTGCCTTGGGTTTTGTCCTGCACTCTCTTCTTGTGAAACTTTCAGCCCTTTTTCTTTTCAAAGCAGTTTCAAAGTGTTGTCTCTGTCTTCCTGCCCTTGTCTCCCAAATGCCTGTGAGCATCCATCACTACTTCCTCTGTAATGTACAGACCACTGGTTCTGATGACCAAAAATCTATTTCCTAAACTTCATCTACCCCCTTGGTTTGTAGAGCCTACCACTTTTTTTTTAAAATTCCTTGTTAAACACTTGTCAAAAGCTTCAGTCTCATGCATGTCATCAATTTGATTATTCTCTTTTAAATTGGATTTCACCACTGTTGAATGGATATATCCAGACAGCTGATATTGCCCATTACTACACACATTTTTGTTTATTGAATATTGTTGTGGTTTACAGATTTAATAGACCCAACACTGAAAGTTCTGTGAGTTTTTGTAACCACTTTTTTTGATCTTCCTGATTTGCCATGTTTAACATTGTTTTATTGATACCAAAGTGAAAAATGGCCTGTGCTTACACTTACAAGGATCTCAGATGAATGTTCTGACTGCTCAACACGGCAAGAAAATTCACTTTCACAGTCAACAAGTCATCTTACTCAGTAGAACACAAAAGTTAAATGGTCTGTAACTTCAATATTAGCAAGGAAAATACAGTACAAATTACTAAAAAATACTAAAATATAGAATTGTGGTCAGGTATCCCCACTACATTAATCGCAGCAGTAGCCTGAAATCTGAAACTTTTAATAAAAAGTTCTTAAATATAAATTATATGGCAAATGTACAGTACATTGCTTTGTCAGTCTTTTAATCCAGTGTTTTGCAGTAGAACAGCAACTGTTAAGTCAGTCTTTTCTTGTTTTCTTTAAAAAACAAAGCAAACCCAAAAAAACCAACAAAACCCAAACCAGTCTTTCATGTCCCTCAGTATCATGAGTGTGAATGATCTGAATCTGGAATACCACTGTCTCTGTAGCTCCTGTTACTACTGCTTTCACTGTGGCTGTTCTTGTACAGATTCATGCCGTTAGGTGGGAAAATGGTGTGTATTACAAATTCCTCCTTGGACACTTGGTCACTGGTTATTGGTATCATCTGGAAAGAAGTCTCCCTGATTTCCAGGATGGAGTTATCCTTCTTGGTTCCTGCTTCAGCATAGTCGTCTTTTCTCCGGCGTCCCTTGCTGTAGGTGCAGTTCCGGGAGAACAGGGACCCGTTTCTATGGACGTACCAGCAGACCAGGGCCAGCAGCCCTATGGCCACCAGTGCCACCGCGCCGCCGATGATGGCGGCCAAGGGCAAGCTGGAGTTTTTGTAAGGTTCTTTCTCCTGCTCCCGATTGAGGGTGGTGGTAGGGTTGTACATCTTAAGAGGCGCCGTCTCGGTCTCGATGCATTCGGGTGTTTCATCGGAGAGATAGATGTTGCTGGTTTCCATGGGAACCATGCACACACGGTACGGTGACTCTGGTTCGAGAGCCGTGAGCAAATAGTCGTTTCTGTCGCCTGTAACAATCGTTTCAGTTATAGATCCAAAGGCAGGGCTGTGACCCATCTTGAGCCAGCTCAGTCTCAAAGCAGTCATTGGTAGTGCAACTTTCCAGGAGATGTGAATAGTCTCCGTGCTTACAGATTTCACAAATATTGTAATGATTTTGCGTACCGGGCTTGCTGTGGTTCTGTAGTTTTTATTTAGGTTGGGAGTCTTGATGTCTGGTTGTTTGGTCACAGAAATGGGCCAGTGTCCCTGGGCCGGGTATAATGTGTTTGGTACTGCAGTAGTGATTTGGATGGTGCTTATCACGCCATCATCCTTACAGTCAAACAATTCTGCGCTGAGGTCTTTGATAGCCATCCCACGTACTTTTTCTGGTGCCTGACACATCAGTCCACGTACGTTCACTTTTAAAGGCAATGACTGTAACCAGTCGCGTACCCATTTCATTTTGCACCCGCAGTGCCAAGGGTTGTTGCGAAGAAAAAGTTGAGTGATGTTGTCCAGATCATCAAAAACACCCTGAGGTAAATTGCTAAGATTGTTATTGGACATATCTAGTCGATACAACTGCCGTAAGTACGAGAAAGCATTGGGTGGCACACGGTTGATGTGGTTTTCTTGGAGATAAAGCTTTCTTAGGTTTGTTCCTGGCAAATTTACTGGTGCGGCTGTGAGTGAATTGCGGACCAATGACAATTCCGTAAGATTGACTAGATTCATGAAGACTTTGTCTCCTAATCCATGATTATTTAGAAGATTTCCATCTAAAACAAGGCGTTTTAGATTTGTAAGGTCTTGAAGGGACAGCTCAGAAATTGTGGAAATACGATTATCATCCAAGCGTAGCTCTTCTATGGTTTTAGGCAAACCCCAGGGAATGGTGCTAAGGTGATTTCGAGAGAGAAAAAGGAGTCTGAGATAGATGTTGTCCCGGAAAGCTCCATCCTCAATGCTAACGGCGGAAACAGAATTATCATCCAAATGCAGTTCTTCCAGATAAGGAATTTTTGAAAGTGAATCATAAGTAATGGTCCTTATATTATTCTCCTGCAAATGCAGTTCCTTAATGTACTTAGGGAGGTTAGTGGGGAATTCATCTAGGTTGTTGCGATACAAATATATTCTTTCCACCCTAAGCAAGTTCTTCAGTTCTGAAGGAATCCCAGCATTATTTATTTGATTGTTCTGAAGGAAGAGGGTAGTTGCATCCTCTGGGATTCCTGTAGGAATAGACGTCAAATCGCGATCATTACAATATATGAAACCCATATCACAGCGACAAACTGAAGGGCATGGTTTGGCACTAACAGAACAAGGTGCCATGTCAAGTAACAGCCCTATTTTAGTCCAAACTAGGAAGATGCTCCAGGTAACACTAATCATGGTCAGGAATGATGAGATTTGTATACAGTTCTGATCTTCCACAATCTAAAAAAACCAAACAAACAAAATTATCCAGATCATCAGTGAAGAAACCGCAATAAAATCAACTTCAACATTACAGAAGACATCTGAAACATACATTAAACCAAAATTCAAGTGCATAGATGCATTTTACTTTCTTTTCCTTACATCTATAATTCTACTATTCGTACTAATTCAATTAACTTAATAGGTTATTCTGCACAGTGATTGAAAATAATATAATCAAGTATGTCTGATCTGTGAATTGTTTTGCTTAAGCAACAAGACTCTAAGGATTCCTTCACATTTCATGTGTACCGACAATCTTTGTTCACAGATACCGGATAAGTACAGAAATGAAGTCACAGCAGAGTTCAAGTAAATCATTCTATATCTGAAAGATAAGAAGTAATTCCTAAGCCAGCTAACTTCCCCAGGAGCCCTTAAGTGAACTATAAAACCCTTACCAAGCCCACAAGTCTAGTGGTAGCTATTTCGGAAGTTCAAAAAAAGCCCCGAAGGCAAAACATAAAATGCAGACAAAAGAGTGAGGGCCAGTAAAGACTTTTTCCCAAGCCTTTCCAAGTGCTCGACTTCACAGTGTGTAACTTACAAACACTGTGCACTACTTTGCTTGGTTTTCAAGCTTAAGTGAGTGTACAGAAAGGTGAATGTTACAACTGGCAGGTAACTGGTAGAGCTATGGCTGTCTAGTTCACTGGATGAAACATTTCATTACCTCCTTAATTTCATGTTTAAATATTTGTCATTCTCAAAAGTCGTCTTACTAAGTAGCACACCCATAAGAGTCTATTTGGCAGCTTTAACCACATTTTCCCATCTTATTAGTAGCATAGTATAAATTAACTCTTGAGACTGAGATTGTACTTTGCATTGGTAGTGTGTTTGTACACTGAGCTCAGGTAATTAGCATTTTTATAGCTTTTAAGAAAACATAATTCAATTACCATTGTAATTAGGGTTGTGAGAACTCCTGCAAGATGACCTATGCATTAAGCAGTGTCATGACCTTTTCTCTTATGGGTTCATATATTAATTGAACTTTATTCTCAGAGGCATGAAAAGGAAAATAAATTAATATTGATCCTACCGTATTTAAAGGTATGAGTAAATTTTGTGCTTGAGGATATCCAGTAAAGGAATGTCTTTCTGCCCAGTCACTCTTACGGTTTACTCCATGAAGCAGTTTTTTCTCGACGGTGTTTACTCAGATGGTCCTTGGTGGTGGTGTGTGTTTCCTGGCTCCTGGCACAATACTCAATGAGCATTCCAACCGAGATTTATCATGGTACATAAGCACACCAGGCCCCGGTGTAGAAAAGCTTCAGCTTCCCTCTATTTTTGTCCTCATGTAAAGTCTGTGAATGAAGAGCCTCTTTTGTTTGGTTTAATGCCTTTAGGAGGAATTACTTTCTTTGTAACTCTCACAAACTCTTCTGTGCAGCGTAGTAGTCAGAGGAGGGAACTTCAGCACCGCGTGATAGAAACCATTCATTATGCTGAGGCTCGAAGGATTGCAGCCTCTTCAGGAGGTCAGGAAAAGGATGCTTTCTCCTATCCAGAATTATCCAAGTATGACCTTTGTACAGTAGCTACATCCTGATACATCCACACCTCTTTGAGAGAACCATTTTCCGACTCTCACTTTTTAACACTTCTTCCAAATTTGTAATGCAGGAAAGAATTCCTCCTGTGCTGCAAGAATGCAAGTTACGCTACCATAGAAACATCAGGCAATTCAGATGGTTTTCTTCATTATAAAAAACCCCCACAAAAATATGATTTCCTTCCCAGAAAACTCCCCTTTGAAAGCCTTCCTTGAACCTTAATGTCCTGCAAAAATAAAAACAAAAAAAATGGAATTAATAACAACTGGTGCACACTAGTTTTAAGAGCTGCATCCCCTTTACACAGGAGTAGCACACCTTGTTTCCCCAAAGCATTGGTATTTCAGCAAAATATACAGAGCTCTTTCAGAAAATGTTTTGTTGTGTAGTTTCATGTTACTGCAGGTTTGCTGGAACTGTATTTTCCCTTGTTTCAGTAGAAAAATAAAGGCAGAGAGTAACAAAATATTTGTAAATTATGTTTTTCACCTGATGTCAAATGCCAGTGTTATCTCCTTGGAAAGGGCCAAAATGGTTGCTTGCTTTGTGTTCCTGGTAAATAGAGAGAGATGATGATCCTCTCTTTGGTTTTAAGTGTAAAGGGAGCTAATTACTGTTCACTAGTTACTGGGTGAAAGGGGAAGCATTTTTGCCAAAATATTTTATGAATATTTCCCATTTGCAGCATGCTGATTCTGAGCTAGGGACTAGCCAGGTATCTCTGTCAGCTCTTTGGCAATACATAGGTGGGTTTAGTCTGTAAAATTTCAAAAAATAAGAATATTCTTTCTTTCATTTATATTTCTTACAGAACTCTAATTATTTTTTAAACAACATTCTTAACTTGGGCTACTTCATATCACTGCATAAAGTATCCAGTGAGATACCAAGTCCATGCTCCCTGAGAGCTTGTAGGTAGCACGTCTGAAATAGAAGTGGTTAAATCTGAAATTAAACAAATCCTTAACGTTTACTTGCTTTTCCCTTTTGTGACTTCACATTTGTCCAAGGGACGAAGCACAATCCTTGGAACCAAAATGCTTGGCAGGAGCAGCATGCTGAGTAATGCCTGCTTTTAGCTGCCTTCCTGGGAGCAAAACTAGAGCAGCTGCTGGTCCTCCGTAAAATACTCGACCTAAACACAAACGCTCTCTGGTTTAAAACTACCTTTTGCAATTTGTAGCAGGTCTGTTATGAAACAGACCACTCATACTCCTTACAGCAATACAGAATATGCAGTGATATAAAGTTCTTTAAATAGATACAAATTCTGCTGCTCTTTTTCATAGAAAAATGTTAACCGTGAAAAAACCCCCAGAGCCCCCCACCACTTGAGAGATTGTGTGACTGTCCGGTGAGGGAGTGAAAATCTTTTCTCTCCTGCTGCTGCTTTCGTGCTCCTCTGAGCTTTGTTTTCAGCACCTTGTTTTCAGCAGTTGTCCAATGAAAATAAGAACTCAAAATGAGAGACCCCCACTGTGGCTTAAGTATTTTTATGTATGCTTTATTTAAGGCAAAAACTCAATCTATGTGGCCACATTTTAGAATAGGAGGGAATGCATGTTTACTGGTAACTTATGTAATTTGGGTAAATTATATAATCATTATGAAATGGAACAAAAAAGCTCTGTATTCTTACAGTGTCTAGCTTTCTTGCTCTGTATTACTCACGTGTTTGGGGAAAGGAGCCTAGGCCCTATTCCTAAAACTTTGAAATAAACAGCAGCTTAACAGCTGTAGAAAAAAAATGGTATCTCTTACGAACTTATGTGAAGTCGTGATAGAGGGTATTTTCTGGAAGAGTATGGTGAAATAGGAATATAAATTCCTTTAATAGGCCTTTGAAGCCTACAATAACTTTTAAGTACTTAAAATCATAAATTTTCTTTAGAACTCTGAGCTGTAAAAAACTTGTTAGTATTAAGCAAAACGTTGGCTCTAGTATGCATACATTACATAGATCCATGCACACACAGAAAGTGAGTTCATTTGTTTTACCTTTCTAGCACATAAACTATTTCCTCTGTGCTTCATCTGATAGTCATCTCTTCATTTATTGCCACTATTATAATAGCAGCAATGTGTAGGATTAAAATGAAAGCACTAAAGCTCATTAAGTTCCTGGAATTTTTTTTATCCCTTCTCTCAAAATTACATGAAAACAAGAGCAAGAAACAGAAAAGGTCTCTTTGGAGAAGACGACACTGTTTCAAAAATGTGGATTAAGACCATACCCCCCACTCCCTTTTCTAAACTTAGAATAGTTTTCTTCAGGTCTTGATTGTTTGATATCTCGCACTTCCCTTTTATATCTCAAGCCATAGCTGAAAACAATGTTTTTGCATATCAAAGGCTCCAGTGATCTGTCTACAGAGAAGAAGGGAATCCTGCTGCCATGCTCCAACCTTCCTCTTCTTGAGCTGTCTCTAAATATTCCCTGACACCAAGTCATTATAGCTGATCCGGCAGGATGAAAAGGAAAGTGACCCCCACTGGTACAGACACTGTGTCCAGGTTTCTGCAACATCAGATTGGGAGGCTTCATGGACACATGGTTTTGAAAGAAGCCATTATTTCTGAACAGACCAGATTTAAGAAACTCTCTGCTAAAATTAATTTTTTTAATGCAAAAATCACTCTTTGTATTTCGGTAACAAAAGTAACATGGGAAAAACTGAACAGCAGCCTTTTTGCTCTTTATTCTGAGTTGAATGTTTTCCTGAACTTTGCTGAACCACATGGTTAAACTAGTTTTCTTGGGACTGTGTAAGCAAGTGAATTGCTAGAGATAGCAGGAACGTGTGGGCCTTGCATGTGGACTTATCGCTGTGGTACAGCTAAGGGGACATCTCATTTTAAAATGCTCAACGTAAGCTGAGCTATAGAAAAAAAGAAGAACATTGTATTTACTCTAAAGTATGGAGTCCAGCTGCACTCGCTGTACTGTAGGCAGGCAATGCCTTAACAAAATAAATAATTTTGGTATATTTGAAGAGTTGGAATTTTTTCTAAAAACAGCATGAAAGATTTCTTTCCAAGCTGTGATAAAATGTGAATAAAATCAAGACCTGCCTCACTTGAGGTCACATAATGCTTATTTGAATTTCTAATCTACCTCTGTGTTCTCCAGCAGGAACTCTGGTAGCTCAGTGGCTTCTTTCTTACCATCAAAGTAACAGAGGAGAGGGAAACTACTAGGTATTTTTAGGTTACAAATGACAAAACTATCATTCAAAGCCACCACTAGAATAAACATACTTGATAAGCCAGTTTGCTTAATCAGTGTACTTCTATTACAGAATTAGCTCTGTATTTGTTTAGAATCTGAAATGTATCAGAAACACAAAATGTGCTTATTTTTTAAAATACTTGTGAAGTCCATCTACTGCTTATAATGTCAGTTGTGCTTACAAAGGTCATGCTGCAGCTTAAATAGCTTCACCAACTTGTTTTTGGTTTTTTTTAAGAAGTTCCACAGTGCTAAGCTAGACTTAAAACAATGTCCACACTTTGTTTTCTTTAAGTGTATTACTCAGGGTTAGTTGATAGTGACAGCAAAATGCTTTCTAAGCACCCTGTCTAGGAGCTGCAATTTCCACGATCATCATATTTCAGGAAGGTGCCCCAGTCTTTTGTTTGGCGCTAGGCAAGCAGAAGGTCCTCTAGCTGTCTTTCTCCAAGGGGTAAAAAAATGCAAAGGAATTTGTTAAAGTGAGAGTGAGCCCTTCAGTCAGGCTGTATCCCTGCGTGTTGGTGAAAATTTTTTTTGTTGTTGTTTCTTGTTTTTTGTTGGAGGTTTCATTTACTTGCAGAAAACTCGCTCTCACTTCTTGTGCAGTAGGAATAATACTGCTTGTGTCTTATTAAGTCTAACTCAAGTAGTTTAAAAAATGCAAATTTTTATGTGATCTTTCCTCAAATGCAAGTAAATCTGACTTAAAAATAAACTCTGAGTAAAAGCTTGACTCCACACCTAAGATCAGCCAAACCAGTATTTGCTGCAGAGGATGGAAATGAACTATGAGTGGTTCTCTTCTGAAGCTTACTTCTAAAATCTTTCCTAGTTTTGAAGATGCTGGGTTGAAAAGACCCAGACTATTACTCTATTCCTTCTCCCTCTCTTGTTTTGACTGCTCTGCTGCAGGAAAGGTTGCACGTTAAGAAAACACTTTGAGGGGGAGTCTTTTGCAATGGATTTTTGTTTTGTGTTGTAGTGCTCTTTGAGTTTAGCCAATTATGGCTTCTAGGTTTTCTTTTGAGAGCTGCTGCTGAGGTAACTTGTCTGGGCATTAAATAAAAGAATAGAGAACAAATGATGCCATTGTTTCAAGGGAAAAAAATCTATTTCTCCCCTTTTGACAAGTTTTGGTAGAATTATACCTGATAGGGAGTTTCTGGCACAAAATCCACACATGTAAAAACACTACTTAAACACTAGATCAAGTTTCAGTAGTTTTGTTTCTTTCCTTTTTAAAGAAGCTGTTTGCTCATCTCCTGATTACTAAATCTGCTCCTCAAAAAATTAGAAAGAATGTGAAGCTCTAAGAATGTTTGGATTCTTACAGCTCATGAAAGGCAGAAGAGAGTTAGTGATGCCATAAGATGTGTACTGAACACTTTTCAAGATTCCTGCCCTGAGTGGTATTTGGCTGCTTATTAAAAATAAATGTAAGCAATCACACATTAATTCTTTTGTGCATTCCTGTGCTTTGAAGTGATTAAGGAAAAAACTTAAGAGCTAACTAGCCATTAGCATCCATGCTTCCTGCTACAAGGAGACAAAGATGGCCATCTCCCAACTGAAGCCACTTCAAATAACTGCAACTGCAAAGTTCGCAAACTCCAGCAATTGCTTTGATTAGTCACCACTGCCCTACACAATATCTGACAACTTTTAGCTACTAGTGACAGAGGAAAAAAAAGAAACCAAACCAAACCTCAAAAACCCCAACCCAGAAACTCATCTTTATTTTGTTCTTGCTGTAAAAGGTATCCACTTTATTTCTGGAGATCAAAGCTCACTGTGAGTTTACTACAGAGTTTTTTGCCCACTGGGGGGTGGTACATGCTACAAAACCTGTGCTTTTAAGAGCCACAAGTCAGATGTTTTTTGCTGCTGTCCAGTTTTCTCTGCTTTAATTACAACAAAGTCTCCTGTTGAGAAAAACAGAGACAGCCTGCAAAGGAGGGAGTTAAAAAAAATGAAATAAATCACTCTTTCAGAGAGTTTACAGAATTACCCATGCTGATTACTTTCAGTATTTATCTGGTTGTTCTCCAGTTAAAATGGTGTAAGTATACCAAAAAAAAAAAAAAAGAAGAAAGAGAATTAGCATTTTAAATATATGCCAAGGGCTGTCACTGTTTCTGGTATACAGAAGGAGCACAGAAGACAGACAAAAATACAGCTTTTAAAAGTGATTAAATGTGGATGGAAAAATAAAAAAGCTTGATAGCAGCATGAAGTAGAAGGATTAGAATAACCTCAGTATATTTTAAGATAATTGGCTTTCTGTAAACCCAGGTATACATTTTGTTTATGAAATATATTAAACCCTATCTTAAACAGGGTTGTATTGTATGGTTTTGGAATAAATTAAAGGAAACTTGAAGGTGGGTTTTCTTCTGAGAGAGGGAAGGGCACTGAAACCTCTTAAGTATGACCTAATGCGTGGCATATATTGACAAGGAAAACACAGACTGATCTTTCTGTTTTATAGCAAATAAGTCTTTTCTTTATACACTTGAATTGACAAATGCATTTTTCAGTCTAATTCAAAGAAATCTTCATTAAGACGCCATATCCCCAGGCAAGAGATGGTGAGCATAACTGATGTTTCCATCTTTTTGGACAGTAAATTTTAGACAAGGAAATTGGGGTCAGAATAAGGAACTGTTTTTTAAAAGTCTGAACATTTTCAGCCTCTTTGTACACTTTTTCTTTGTATAAATGATTTACATGGAAATGCAAAACGTGAATCTTCTTGTTTCAAAGAGGCAAAGAGAAAATACATTCAGCTGACGTGCAGGAATAAGATTTAATGGTAAAGTAAATTCTGCATTTTGGTGTGAATCTGGTGTAGAAAATACTCCTCTGTACTCTGTTAACTGACGAGAATTGATCCCTTGCAGAAGGGAAGCGACTTGCCTTCAGCCCAAATTAATAACCCGTCGGTAACAGCATTCCATGTATTAGTTAATTACATACACTCGTCCTCGCGTTTGCAACACTCCTCGCAACTTTGCCTTGATGTGCCAGGGTTGAGCTCAAACCCCTTTGCGGTCAGAGAGATTAAAATTGAGGCGACCTCAAAGAGCAAGACTGAGGCAGAAAGGCAGCTGTCTGTGCAAGAGCTGAGCTTTTATTCACCAAGTGGATGAGCTTGGAAACTAAGCAGGAATCAAAAAAAAAAGAACCAACCAACCAACCCCAAAATCAGAAAGCTGTGCCTGGGTGCTGTGAGCTATGGCAGATGCTGGGAAGCAGGACCGCTGCGTTGGGAAATGCAGGAATGCTCGGGCTTTGCCTGATCAACTAAGTTGCAGCTCCTAATTGCGTATGAGGAAAAGGGTCAAAACAAAAGATTCTGGCACATCCAGCAGTCGTGTAACGATTTTGGGGTCAGAATCACGTAGAGATAAGGTGTACAACGAAGTACGTGGTGAACTATTTATTTGCAAGCCATCTATAAATGCGCCTGTATGAGGGCAGACAATCACTTAATACACTGAAAACAGCTGAAAAGTTGATTAGAACTAGGCGAGGACCTATGAAATGGCAGGAGGATTATGAGCCAGCTCTTCTTCCCAAAGAAAGTGGGGCGTCGGGGCGGGAATTTGGGCCTGTTGCATTCTTTCCGTGCAACCATTTTGTTGCCCATCTTCTCGCCCGCAGACTTTGTGGTACGGGGGGCAGCGCTGCGCAGGGGCGCGAACGCATCGCCTCGGCATTTTCTTTTTTTTTTTTTAATAGATGCAGCAAGAAGGGATGGAGGGAGGGGGAAGTTTCCCAACCGTGGGAGCGATGCGGGGTACGGGCAGGAGCACCCCCCACCATCCGCGTTAAAACGCGCGGCCGGGGTCCCAGCGCCGCGGGGCGCGGGCGCTGCTCTGCGGGTCCCCCCGCGCTGCTCTCCGCCCCCGCGGATGGCGGGTTTGCGCTGGCTCCTTCTCCTGGGGCCGGGGCAGCGCAGGCACCGCACGCCCTGCTCGGGGAACCCCCGGGTTCGCTTCAAATCTGCGGGCTAAGCTCTCTGCGCTCCTGCGCGCCCCGCCGCGCACCCCGCCGGGAGGNGCGTGGCGGCTCTGCCCCGCACGGGGCCTTTAAAATTATCTCTTTACCCTTTTTTTCTTCTGTGGCAGAGGAGCGGTGGTGCCGCTGGTGGCCATGCCGGGAGCGGGGTGGCTCCTCTTCATCCCCCAGTTCTTCCCCTAGCGCCCGGTTTTGGGCTGGGCAGGTGATCCCGGTTCCCCGGTTTTGGGTCCAAGGACCAGGGCAGGCCGCGAGTTTCACGAAGGCGCTTAAAAAAAAACCTATTTAAAACCCAAATAAATTAATAAATTTCCTCAGTCTCTGTCGCCACATGGCTGTGAGCGCCGTCACTCCCCGGGCATCTCTCTGGCTTTGGCGCTTCGTGTAAGGCATTGTAGACTACGGCAGCTTAGGAAGATTTGAGGGTTTTCCCGAGGTGATTCCTTTTGGAATCATCAGTGGTTACGATCTGCCTGGTTCCTGCTCCAGCCGGGACGGCGCTCACCGGGAGATACCTTATCATGCCCAGCAGGACTGAGATTGAGGGGGATTGTGGCCCGGCCAGGTTGCAGTCCTTAGGGATTTTTCCTAAAGTTTCTGCTCTTCAAACACAACCAGCAATTTATGGCAGTTAAAGGGCAAACTAGAAAACATGTTCGCCGGGTGTTTTTTCATAAAACCCAGTTTGCTTTAACTGTAGCTTGCGAGCACACGAGTAGTGTTGGTTTAGGTAGATGTGGTTGATGTTTCTATTGTGTTGGCTTTGTTTAAATTTCTATCAAACGGGGTTTTTTTTCTCAGCAGGCAGCTGCTGCCCTCATGAGCATCTTGTTCTTTTTTTTAGCCGTGCACAAGTGATCCTGGCCACCTCTTGCAGGTTTTTGACCAGCATGTTCTCCAGCACAGAGCCAATGTCTGGGGGAAGGCTGGCTCCCAAAAAGTCTCTCCGCTGATCCTAGTTATCTTCCAGTTGCACTTTTTGCTGGAATCAGAAGACTACAAGACCAAGCTCCGTTAATTCCAAAGAAGGCTTGACTTCTGTAAATCCTATGGAAGCTGCTGCATAGGTGCACCTTCTGTGTAAAGTCTGAATACTTCAATCACTGTTGTTTATCTTTTGTCAAAAACAAAAGCAGACAAACTAAAAAGTGTCAAACCTCATCCTTTCTCAAGAGGAATTTTAATAAATTTTTGAATGCTGCTTGATGTATTTGATACTTAGATGTATGAAATGTTATATACATGCTGTATTTATTTTACTAATTAGGAAAAAAATTCTGGATTGATTTTCCTTGATAAGGAGGGAAAATGATTTTTTCGCTGTCACTTCAATTCTAATCTTTCCCTGAAGAGAGTAAAAACTAGTAATAAATTGACTTCAGGTTAAGGTGCAATTGTCTGTATTGATAGTCCTGGCAGTGAGCTGTGCCCTAACCAGCTCAGAATAATCAGCTGTATTGCATATACATCTTAATGCACATCTAGCACGTTATAGGCACATGGATACATATGTGCATGTATTATATGAACAGTGATACATCTGGTACTACAGCATGCCCGTGTCTCATCATGTGGGACAGAATAGTGGGCTGTGGAAATGCCAAGAGTTTGGAAATGCTGCTGCTATCCCGTTGATTTTTTTTTTTTACTGAGATTCTTTTACGATTATAGTAGGATTTTTCAAAAACATTGTGTATTTGGTATTTCTCATGCCTGACTTAGCTGTGTTAGTTAACAGATTCCAGGGTTATGTTGCTGTGCCATGTTGCTAAGCCTTAACACAGATCTGTGGGATGCTCATAAAAGATGTATATGGTACTCATCCAGCTATCTCTCAGCTTAATTCCAAGGCTGGCCCAGCGCTTATGGCACTGGTTAGAAATTACAGTACATATTCCTAGAGAATTCCAAAGGGCATGTGAAAAATAATTAGATTTTACCAGGTCACAGCTGCTCTGGAGCATTGAAAGGTCTTCAATGTGCTGTTGCAAGCAGATTTTTGACTGTATTCTTTTATGTAAACTCCATAAATATACTTCTTAAGGACGTGGGTAGCCTTTAAAATACTCTCCACAAAAAACCTGTTGTACATGGAGATTTTGACCACGTTCTCCATCTTTTTCTTAAAATGTAGAAATTCAAGGTGTCTTCAATTCCAGGAGAATGGAGAAGTTCTGTTAATAAGGATGGAGTTACTCACATGTTGGGAATAAAAATATGAATATTTAACATAGACGTGACAAAGCCGAGGAATATAATGAGATATTTTAATTGAATTTCTAAGTTAAAATAGTGTTTTACCTGTATTTTGTTTATAGAATTAATTAATGCTCATGACACTGAGATTAAAGTTCTTGTCAGATCTTCAGGGAAATTACCTTTCGGAAGACACGGTAATCTTGTTAACGCTTCATGGGCTGAGAGGGTTTAAAAGGTGTTGGGTGGGAAATTCAGAGTACTCACACTACATAATGTGTTTCACAGAATTTTACTGCAAGTTTATAGCATGCTCCTGTAAGGTGCTATTAGGTCAACATGCAGATGATGATTGGTTTGTTTTTTTTTTTCTGAGCATCCTGATGGTGTGATAAGAATTGAAGTTCTGGGAACTCCCTCAGCCAAGGGTTGACCTGAATGACTCTCCCTGTGACTTGACAGGCTTTTTGGATATACTTTGTCCTGCTGTAGATCAGGTTACAGTAATATAAATTTCTGGGTAAGACATTTATGAAATGTTGAGAAGCCAAACACCTTGACTGGGAAGTGAAATTGAATCTGAGATCACTCATCCTCGGTGAAGAAGGAGAGGGGCTGGCTGTCTTCAAGAATCAAAACCGAACCCTTGCTTCGTTGAGCGTCTCAAGGACAGATTTCTGTCAGATAAAGCTTAGAGTAATAGTTTGATATTCAATGGAATAAGCTGAAATGAATGTTAGTGGGTTTTAGCTTCAGGCTTCTATGAAGTTATATTGATTTTCCAAAGCAAGCTGTCCCAAATCCAAGTTAGGCATAGGCTGATTTGTAGAGACATGTAAGGAAAGAGGACACTGTGATATATGGACTTCGGTATGATACATGTTCTGTAAGGTTTCCTGATATTCACTGAGTAGAGTTTCTCTGCAAATACATACTGCATTTCATATTAGAGTTTAAGTCTTTAAGTGATCTGAACCAGTTCAGAATTAGAATCCAGTTTTGGATATATTCCTTCCAAATATAAATGTCTGTCAAATTCAGCTTTCAGCATTGTGTGTGTACATAGAGTACCTTGTCAAAGTCGGTGCAGCAGCTCTGTATCAAATGCAACAAAAATGGGAGTGTAATCATGCAAGACAGTCCACAGCAGAGCTAAAAAGGTATGAAGAGTCTAAAACTAAATACTCGTTTAAAATTAGGTGGGCTCAAGTGTGCTTCTTTCTTTTCCCTTGTCAGAGGAATGTTAGACATAATAGTTGTAATTGTGGTTATTTTGTCTCTCTGTAAAGGCCAGGAGGTTAGACCACTGCACCTGTATTTTCTGCCATTCCTCTCTCTTCTCTCCATGCTTTCTCTCTGTTCTTCTTTCCAGCTCTCCTAAACAGCCCCAGGGAAAAGCCCTGTCAACTCAGAAACGCCCGTGATGCAATCACATCTGTATTTTCCCTAAGGCAAATAAACAGCTTTGCTTGTGAGATCATGTGCTATGGATAGCAAAATTAAGTAACTTAATAGGGTACTTGAAATTGCAAAGTCTTTCAGTAAGGTATTTATTTTTTATTATTTACAGGACATACTGCAATGGATAAAGAAAGCTGAGTATGTAAAGTCCATACCAGGAAAGTTTGCTCCTAATGCTTAAAGTTGATGTTTGTATTTAAAAGGTGATTGCCTCTATTTGTTAGATGTCAAACCATGAAGCCACCATGACAACATTTTTAGGAGAAACACTGCTAACTCCCTCACAGCTATGAAGAACATGGAGTTTTCCCTGGCTTGACAAAGTAAGCGATGCTGTCAGAACAGAATAGACTTTCCTTTTGCTTGATGTGGCTTTGAAAGTGTGTTAAAGGGAGGAAAAATAGTGTTCCTCCAAAACAACCTTGAAAACCTTAACTGAGATTGTTAGTAATGTCTAGTGTGTGTGAGGAAGAATCCTGTGAAGGAAAAAACCTGCTGTTCTGCCCTCAGGGTAGTTCTGCATTTGCAAATTCACATTTTTATGGATGAGGCCTATACTGAGCTGAACAAAGTGGTAAATGCATTTTTACACCTGCCTCTATAAAAAGGGTTCCAATAGTACAGAAATACGTAAAAAAAAAAAGGCAACAAAAAACAACCCGAAACCTTCTGAAGTGGCAGAAAAAAAATCTGGTGCAATTTTGGTCTTGGGCTCTTTCTCTGAACTTTTTTTGCTGCTTATGCAATGGTTGCCCAGAGCCAGCCTTTGGGGATAGAGAGAGATGCATGGCGGGGGTGATTTGGGGCTTGCTGAGAAGGGGCTTGGGATGGGTGACTCCTTTCTGTCCCTGTTTTCCCTGTTAATGTTGGAACTCATTGCTGCTCCTGCTGTTGCCTGTTTAGATACTGATCAGACAATCAGTTGGGCAAAATTCATGTCTCTTGCCATATTTTCCTGTGCAGTTTTCATAAATCTCAGTTCTTCATAGGTTTATTCTGAAAGTTTGAAAGTCACATGCTTTCTCTCAAGTCTATTTTCAGGCCACGAAAATAGTTCTTCTGGTCCTTTCTCTTTGTTTTTACTTCCTGATAGCACCAGAGGATTTTCCGCCTTTGTCTTTCCTCTCACTGCACTCAGCCTCCCTCTGCCAGGCTTTCTGCATACGCCCTGCCTCTTGCCCACCTCCTCTTCTCCTCCTGCAGTGCCCAATAGTTGTTTCTCCACACATCAACCCACATGGGAACACTCACATTCCAGCTTTTTTGTGCATTGATCTTACGCCGGGAGAAGCTGCTTCTGCTGAACTCTTTTCTCTCCCTCATCGTCCTTCTTTGGCCCATTTTACACGTTAGTTTCCCATTTTCTTTCCTCCTCCTATTAGTTGAGCAGTTTCACTTAGGTCTAATCTGGTAAAATTACAGTGGCCAAGTTTTCTGCAGCTGTGTAATGTATGAGTTCCCCAGTTTGAATATTTAGCATTCTTTGTAAACTCAAAGCAAGTGTATGGGGATACAGTGCTGCTGAAGGCATTAGGTGGTGATCTGTAATCTCTACAAAAATGTACACCCCCTGCTTTGCAGGCAAATCAAATCAAAGCATTAGCACGCTGTTTTGGCCAAATGCACCACCCTAGCTGTTTGTGTCTAGTCTGTGTTAACATCTAGCAATGAGCCGGAGTCTGTGCATTTGCTGATTTGCTTGTGTAATACCTGGGTTTGAAATTATGAAAGACTGTGCCAGTGTTGAATATATGAATAACTCAGAAGTGTTTATTCTCAGGAAGGACTAAGTTTACATTGTCTGAACAGATTTATTTAGTCGTGAGCAGGGGTTATTATTCTGTCTTCTGTCTTCTTCTGTTCAGCAGGGGAGGGTGTTTCAGGAATGGCTTTGCACAACGGCAGTTAATGGGGTTGGCAGAAAGTTGTGGGTTGATATGGTCATTAAAAGTGAGTTAACAGGAATTTCGAAATTTCCCTGGCTGTGAGAAATGTAGTTACATTTGATGAAATTCTGACTCAGGAAAAGGACACACATGCAGAAACTTAGCTGAGAAAACAAGTAACTTTTGTACAGGAGTCAACCCCACCAGCACCATCTGTGTGAATTGGTGTGGGCTCTGGCGTGTTTTCAGCATCTGCTGACTGAATGTGCTATGGAAAGATCCTTGAAACTAGACAGAAAAAAAAGATAGTTGTAAGGCATATGTGTGTGTTCTTTCACATTTCCTTTCCTTGTAGTACATTATTAATAGTGATTTTACTTGTTACCCGTGAAATTTTGTTTAGAATTTACCTCAAATGCAAAGGAGATCTCGTTCCTAAAGCACTGGTATGCTCAGCAGAGGCATCCTATTTCCTTTGAGTCTCAGAAGAACATTCAAGTTGGAGGGTTTCCCAGGTATTCCTGGGGCGAACCCTCTTCAGTTTTCACCCAGTTCCAACACCTAGAATGACTAGGGATGCTGAGGAGTGAGAGAAGCTCTCCCCCACCTGGTCTCTGCCCAGAACTTGCTGGTGAGCTGGGAAGTGAGGAGAAGGCCTGAGAACTGGGAATTACTTTGAGCAGGTCATGGACATGCATTATTTAGTGGATAGGACTTGCTGCTACTGAGGATAAAGTTCCTTCAGGTGCTGAGGCTGAATTTTCATGGGAGTCAGAATCTGAAATTCATTTTAAGCTTTGTATCCGGAGCAGTGTTGTATATTTTAGGTTTTTTTTTTCCCTTCCTTAATCCATCTTTAATCTCCTTCCTCAAAGGTTTTGTTCTTTGGCCTTTGGTGAAGACGCACTAATTGCTGCAGCCAATCCCAAGGCCTTGGGGGAAGTGTTGGGAGTCCTAAAGAGAAGTAACCTGTAGGAACCCATAAGAGACCTTCAGCTCTGTGACTCAGTCATTTTGGCTGACCTTGGGATGGATGTAGCTGTGTGTGATGTGCAGCACGTAAGAGAGTTGACTTGTCTGAGAAGGTGACAGCAGCAGCTTTGTTAGTGAAGAACAGGGTCTGACTCTTTCTTTGAGTTCCTTGGTTCTCCTCACCTTAAAAGTAAGAAAACCAAACTCCTGCCTTTCACATACACAGCTGAGCATGTTTTAGTCTCCCCTAAGAGTGGCCTACATTGTAGTAGCTTTGTATCCAATTCATTGGTTGGGAAAAAGATTTTCAAAGCTGCTTCACCGTCGCTCTTTCACCTGCTTCTCCACCCTAAACCCCACTGCTTTTCGCTGAAGGTTTGTGGCATTGATGCCAGAGGCTTTGTCTCCATTCCCTTTGGAGAGGAGTTGTAAAAAGGGTGAAAGGCAGGCCTAGCTCTGCCAGGACAGCAGGTTAAGCACAAGGCCTGTAGCAGTCATTACAGTGTAAGTGATGCCATGGGATAGAGAGATCAGTGATTTACACTCTGGAGTGGCTTGGCTTTTCATTTTTTTGCTTGGTACTCTAGATGGGTTTTAAAACCAGAATATAAAGCCATTTCTAATCTTCAGGTATTCTGACAAAACTTGGAGGTGCAAAACTTAGTTTTGCACATTGCTGTGAAAGCAAAAACTACATGGTGGTGGTATTGACAGGGCTAGCTGGACCTATGATCTGAATCAAATATGGTATGTCTGTAGTCCCAATTAAACATTACTGTATCTCTCTCCACATAAGCAGGCTTTCAGATACAGTAGAATGTGTGAGAACTATTTAATTACCACTTATTGACAAAAAACCCCCAAAACCTTCATTTGAATGAGAACAGCAGAGTCCCTCATTAAAACTGGAGTAGTTCCTGACCTTAGCAATGATTCTTTAAAATCGTGCATTTCTCAAACCCCCAGCAACCTAAACTAGCACATAATTTATAAATTTTGTTCACCTGATACGTACCTCAGCGTGTTTTTAGGTCGATTAAAAACCATGTAAGATGCTTGTTACAATAGCAACATGGTTTTGTACATAAAACCTCAAACATTTTGCAAATAAATTGACCGTAGTACCCCCTGAGATGCAAATTATGATTTTTGAAGGTGATGCTTGAAACATCTGCTTTTGTAGTTTTAATGCACTGAAACCAGAAGTTTGCCTTGCAAATACCAGCAGATGCAACACCCAAACTCCAAGAGAAGCTCAGGAAGAGCTGTTAACAGCTGCACTGGGAAATTACCTTCATATTTAAATATGAATGCATCTTAAAATAGCCCCAGTGAGAAATGAAAACTCTATTTGTTGTTAGCCTGCCTAGTATTTGTCTTTATTTCTAGTTGATGTTATTTTACGTTATTGTTCGTGGATATAACAAAGCCTATTTCATTTCTTCTTGGTCATTTTTCCCACGGGTTGTAGAGAGGTTCTGATTGCAACTGTAAATTCTTTAGCGAGCAAGTCGTGATTGCTATGGATTGTTCAACCACAGTCATTTAGAGCCTGTGCCGGGTCAGCTCTGTGCTCTCTGTGTTCTGCGCACACAGTGGAGTGTAGGAGCACATAACAGAAGGGATTCAGGTTATTGAGTTCAGGTCCTCGATACTCCAGGCAAGAGCATCTAGAAATGGGTTTGCGCAATACATCTGCCTGACTCCTGCCGCAGAGGGCAGCCCCATCTCCACTTTTGCATCAGCTTGTGTTTGGCCAGGCCTTTAGTCAGCTCAGCTGCCAAAAATGCAGACTTCCTCCCAGAATGAAATACATTTTGCTGGCACTGCTTTTCTAGGCAGCTCATGATGGAGCTAGGCAAGTGCTGGCGCCTGTGGGACCATCCTGTTCTAGTGCACTCTGGTTGTTGGGTCCGGTGTGCTGCGCTGTGTGGCTGAAGTTGGCTTTTGTGGTCAGCTTTAACAGTACCACAGGTGTGCTTTTCAGATAGGTGAAAAGTCTAGTTTTAAGCCTCATTAGATGTTCTATTTAGTCTCTATGGATTTAATGGAAACTTTCTGTGCGTGTATGCATGGAACAGTTTGAAGTCAAATCCATCCACTCGAAGAGCAGATGAGCCAGCTCTGAATGACAGCCAGTCACACTGCACGTCACAAATTGCTGCTGGCTCAGTTTCACTTATTTGTTTATTTACTTCACCATTCTGAGCTGCCTGCAAAACAACTGCAAAGCCCTGCTGCCTGCTGGTTATGGTTTTCCACCCACCGTTGCCGTTCAAAACTGACTTCAACGCTACATCTGTGAACTTCTGCCTTAGAGGTCTCGTACAGACTTGTTCTTAGTAAACGTGCGAGTTTGGCATATGCAGCTGTCAAATTTCTTACGGTTTATGTCGCCTGTCATATTACTACAAAAACATTTTTCTTCTTTGCTTTTTAATTTCTGAAACTAAAAAAAAAAAATACTCATCTCTTTCTGTAACCTGTAATTCTACATCTACTGTATTTTTAATAACAATAGATGCCATAACATGCTAGGGCTGTTACTGTGGAATTACTTTGTTGTTTTCCCGATGGTCTAAGGATTTTAATATGTTGGCCAAATGCCTCATTGAAACGATTGGGGTATTGGCATGGAAACTGGCACTTTCATCAAATTGTGTGGCAGCTGTTCATTTTGTCGTGACTGTAGCAACCCTTTGCTCTCGCAATGTGGTGCTTGCGTTACTTAAGGTTTCAAGTAGAAACAGTCTCATGTAACTATTGCTGAAATGTGCAGCCCTTATTCTGGGAGTCCCTGAGCAGTGGGTGCTGCCAAAGACAGGGCAGGATCTCTTCGCTCTTGTGACCAGTGACTCGAGGAAATGGAATGAAGCTGAGTTAGGGGAGGTTTAGGTTGAATATCAGGAAGGGGTTTTTTTACCCAGGGGGTGATTGGGCAGTAAACAGGCTCCCTAGGGAAGTGGTCACAGCATCAAGCCTGACAGAGCTCCAGAAGCATTTGCACAATGCTCTCAGGCACATGGTGGGATTCTTGGGGCGTCCTGTGCAGGGCCAGGAGTTGGACTCCACGATCCTGGTGGGTCCCTTCCAACTCAGCATATTCTGTGATTCTGTGATTATTAATCCTACGCAGTCTGCTCTGAAATCCACCTGCCTTCTCATCCTAGGGTGGTTTGGGTTTGTTCCCTTCTTAGAGATGAAGGGAAGTTATTAACATTGACCATTAGCTGCTTTTGGAGTGACTGCTGGGAAAACACCACTGTAACTCTGTAAACCCAGGAATGCTGTGCAGAAACGCAGGGAATGGGCAGTTTGTCCTTTGCTATGGTACCCCAATCTGTAGAATACTGTGTGCTAGGAAAACATAGTCACATAAGCTGGGCCAGAGAGCCAGGAGGACATGGTATGGGTTTGCATTTTCATTTTGGCGAGCAAACACGTTGCTGTGTTGTGTTTGTGGCAAAAAGCAGAGGTAGATGGGAATGAAGGCAGCTGTGGCAGCCACACCAGGAGTCATTTACCAGAGGAACGATGAGGCATCACTGTAACAGGCACTGACCTGTTGCTGGCCTGTGAAGGGTTGTACCTTTCCACTTTGAAGCTCTACAAGTTTAATAGTTCTAACCCAAAGACTTTTGAATTCTGTTGGATATCCTTATAATACCATAGATAGCTTTGTATACGTATTTTTTATTTCATCTCATGGCAGTGATATGCTGCCTGGATTATAGGCATCTTTTTGAAATTGCTAATTAAGGTTCCTTTAAAGTTTTTGGATTTGCGGACTGAGCTGTCTTCTGTATTGTTTCAAAAGTGGGTGTTGTAAATTTTGCAGGCATTAGTGTGTTGTTTAGAAAACAGATGTTATTTGATATCTTCGAGTCATCTGACTTTTTCTGGGTAAGAGGGAGAGCACTGCAGACAAAGAGGAATTTTAAAACCTGTGCTCTCAATTTGTGTGTCTTGTGGCTTGCCAGCTCTTTTACCTCTTTCTGCATGGCTTAGTCATCCATCTAGTTAGTGGTGAGTCTGCTTTAATGTAGGCACTTGAGGCCTGTGTTTTGGGTCTGTTATTTGAAGTGGAGTTCATAGCATTTTAAAATTTTAAAACCATTACTTTGTAATAGTATATTTCAGTGATCTGCAGCAGAGAAAACAAATTGGTTAGTACAGGAGTAAATAATCTCCCAGAATAAGGGGAAAAAAACACATAGAAGAATAAAGGAAATATTTTATGGCTTTTAGAACTTTTTTTATAATCAAACGTGACTGCTTTTCTCCCTGTCTGTGCTCTGCACACACATGCACATACATGTTTTCCTTACATTCCAAATGTTTCTGATCAGAGCAGCTAGTTGCAGGCACAAATGCTATTAGGAAAATATCAGTCCTAGAAACAGCAGCTATTGAAAGATTAGAAGTGACTGAAAACAAAATCTTGTAGAAGAATTTCTAATGTAATTGTAACATAATTTGTTGCTGCTCTTGCTTTGCTGTGGCATGATTAAGTACTGAATTTGAATCAGCTTTTAAAGGAAAATGCTTAGTTTCATTTCACAGCACAATTGGCAACTAAATAAAAGTTCAGACTGGATTTTTTTTTCCAGCCCTCTTTTCACAGAGAAAGAAAAATGTACATAGGGTCTTTTGTATTTTGCAGAGAGGAAGTGTAGCACAATAGACCGTCAGAGGAAAGCAATTCCGATAATCAGTTTTCTGTACTACTTATTACAACTGGTCAGGGCTGAGGTTTAATTAAATTTTAGGGATAAAGGACAATAGAGTGGGCTAAGGATGGCGAGTCAGCTTAAATTTAGAATTTCCTGGCTTTAATCCATTTCTGTGCCAGCTCAGTAGTACTTCAGTGTATGACTTCAGATGGGATTCTCTTGTTTAGAAAGTAATAACTGTTGAGGTTTTAGAAGTTTTCCAGGGTCTCTTGACTTCCAGAGTAATTATTCGTTCATGAGTGGGTAATGGGAGTGTGGCACCTGGGAATGCCCCCATTCTGTGCCAAGTTTTAGCACTGTGGTTTTACACAGTAAGTTGGCAAGTTTGTTAGTTTATAACTGTTTTTAAAACAATGCTAAAATATAGTGATTTCTAAAGGATAGTTTATTAAGAGTGAGTGCTTTTTGACTCTTAAATGTTTTGTATCAAGTTGAGAGAAGATGAAAATATCCTTGGTGTGCCATTATGACATTTAGAGTGATCTCCTGTGTAATGGGGCCCAAATAACCTCTGGACACTATTTTTTGGTATCACAGCTGTCACAGGCACAGCTTCAAAAGGCATCCTGTCTTCTAAGGTGAAGAGTCTGCTGCGTATCTTAAATATGAAGTGTTGCATACTTGTCCTCCAAACTTCCCTTGCTGTTGAAACCTGTTCCACTTTGAGATCTGCCTGGTGTCAGTGGCGTTGGACATTCTGAGCAATGTGATAAGAATTGTCACATATTCTGGGGTTTGATGGCTGCAGGTAAATCCCTCCTACCTTGCTCTTGGATGCGTATATTGATTACATTCTTCCGTTTGCCCACACTGAAACAAAATTTCTAGGTTTTGAATTAATTCTTTAGAGCTTTTCTAGTGGTTTTCTAGAGCCATTAACATTTTTTTTCCCCAGGATGGATACAGCTGCAGCAGTGATAGCTTCAGATTGTGCTCAACCAACAGCACAGATTCAGAATCAAAAAGAATTAAACAAAATTTGAATTCTTTATTGATAGCATTCCTTTGGCATCCTTTTTGCCATGCTTTTTTGTCAGACTGGCAGTCTACAGACTTTTTAAAACTAGTTTTGTAGAATACTATTTCTCAGGCACGTCTAGAATATTGGAAAAAAAAAGAAAAGCAGAAAGGACTGTCTTGCAAGGTGTCTGGAATTTTGCTTTTGTATTCTTTAATAGTCACAAGAAGCTTGAGCTGGTTCTTCTGCCCTGCACTGTACTTCTGTACTATGTTAATGTTTATTAATGAACTAGTGCCACTGTTTTAGCATACACTTATATAATTTTTAGATAATTAAATAAAATATACTAACTGTGGAGAACCCCAAAACACTATGTTGAGCTATGTTTAATTTTCCCACTGTGAAAGCAGACCCTTTCACAAACTTTCCTTTTCATGCTTTTTCCTTCACACACTTTATACTTTTGTGGGGGATGTGCTCAGCTAAAGTGGCATGTTATGCACAGTCTGTGCTGCACTTTGGCATTACAATAGTTTTTCTTCAGTAATGATGTGAGAAATTCAAAAAACCCAACATGATAAATCAATACACGTTAGATCTTTTGTATCTATCTGCTTTTTAGCTGCTGTTATTGGGTACATTTGTGGTCTTACATGGTATGGGTTTTAATAACTAACATTTGAAAAGCTTTTAGGCCTAAAAAATATGTTCGTAATTCGTTAATTCTGATGTAGAATTAATTTTATTGAATAAATTAGAAACGATAATAAAATGGAGGAGACACCTATGAATTTTGCTGATGCATGATTAAAATGAACACTGCTTCACACTACCTAATTGTATAAACAGTATTAGTAAGCCTAGTTTTATCGACTGTAAATATTTGGATTGGTATTTGTCATAGCATTTAGTTAGGACAAGCCCCTATACTGTATTTATTCCCAGCTTAAGACATGCTGCTTTTACACAGATGTTCCAAATCAGTGTGTTCAGGCTGCTTATTCCCACCTACTTTCATGAATCATTTGAAAAGGGAGGATGGAAAACACTGACAATTTTAGCAGATACAATTCCAGAAACTCATTAATAAATACGTTTCACACGCCCCCAAACCTTGAATTAACAATAAACCTGATATGAGAATGTGAAATTGATACCTACTGCCCATTTTTCCCAGTGTTTGTGCTGTAAGTGGTACAGGAAAGGCAGTTGAGTAATTTTGCTCAATGAGGGGCTACATACTGCTTTTACAGAGACCAATTTTCTGCTTCAGACAACAAAAGCTCTAGATTTTGTTGTTGTTTTTTTTCTTAAATTCTAATTGCTGAAAAAATATTTCAGCTAGTCTTGCTTATCATATAACAATAAAGCTTTAGGGCAATTGACCTGCTGACCTTAATTCCCAGGAAACTGTCACATTTCTTCTTTATTCCTTTGTTCATCTTAACAATGTGACCCAAAATACTAGCGAGCTTTAAAGTTTCTCAGCGTAGTACGGTCAAGCTTTGGTCGCCATAGTTACAGTTCAGCTCCGCGGGTCAGAGGGCAAATAGATTAATGATGTCAGACACATCTTTAAATGGTTCTTACACCGCTTCGCCATGCGGTGAGCAGCTGAGCATATTTGAGATGACAAAGGCCTTCTTAAGTCTTGCTAATAGAGGATCTTTGGAGACGTCTGATGGAAAGGTCCTTTCCGCTGCGCGCCAGCGTTCAGTATTGAGCGGCGGTGGGCACCGGCGGCGGCTGCTTCGCTGCACACTGTCAGAAGAATATTGCAAAGAGTGGATAAATAGCTGCTGCTCCCCTGCGCCTTTCGTTCTGGGCATCCGATTCCTTTGTCCAGGATTCAGTCTAGTGGTTAAAAGCCTCAGAGAGGATGTAAAATAGTAAGCTGGAAGAATGTATTGCCATTCTCGATGAAAGATATGCTCTTTCCTTCTCAGTGGTGAGGTGAAGCCAAGAGATCTGTGGTTGGCGTGCCTGTTTCCTGGTAGTTATTAATAAAAGCCCTTCTTCATACATGTAATAGTCAGACAGATATTAAAAACACATCTACATTCTTTGTCTAGATAATGAAACTTTTTAAATTAAAAAAGGAAATATGGCTCACTCGATGACTTACATGGGTTCCTTGTGGAATAGGCCTTGGTGGTTTGGTCTCACGTAGCCTGTTTGTATCAGAATTGAACTAGACTAAGTAGCTGTTTGATCATTTTAATTTACGAGCAAAAGTATTTTCCTTTATAAGATCATATTACTTGCACACCTGCACTACTGCATTTTTTTCAGAGAATGATGCGTGTTGCACAAAAATGAGAAGCTGTGGGTGACTTGACATTATTGCTATGTTAGTTAAAAAAAAAAACAAAACCAAAACCAAGCAAAGCACTTTCACATGCACTATATCCCAGTATCTTCAGCAAGCTGATTTTGAAATAACATCTGTGTGAACCATGAATTTATTCTTGAAATGCAAATCCAACTAATGGCTTGCATAAGTCTCCAAACTGAATAAAATGAATAAAAACTTTATCATGAAGTATGTGAGCAACATCAATATTTTTTATTGTATGTGTACACTGTCCTTCATTAAAATGCATTATAAATTTATCATTGGGTAGTTGACAGCAGGAAAGTAGGAACCGTTGATGTAAAACTAATTTAGATGAAGAGTGAACTCGGAGCCTCTCCGCAGCGGAGTGTCCTGATGCTGCTTGATGGAAGAATATTGTCAGTCCTGGGAAGGACTTGGTTACCTGGCGCTGCATTACGGCCTTTGCTTGCAGCTGGCAGAACTGTGTAGTATTTCCTCTTCAATCCACTGGAATTAATTGCAGCAGAAGGATTTGGACACCTGATGGTCAGCGAAATAAATGCTGTTCTGTCAGGGCTTATTCTGTTGAGCTGTATCAGGGGCATAACAAACAAATATTTATGTTCTTTCAGAGTCTTTAATGTATTACTTATGCCTCTGAAAGGTGCACTGTTAGCTTTTTGGATTGTTTTCCTAAACCTTTTTTATCTTTGTATTTGATATTTAACAGATTGTTTTCCCTTCAGTCTGATGTTCAGGGAGTGCAGTCTTGTCTTTATTCTAATACTAATGAAGACTAGACCACTCTAATCAGGTTTAAATATTTTTTTCTTTGTTGCTGTGAGGTGAAAGAAAAAGCTCCATATTTTCCAGTATTTCTTTTCCAGCCTTGTAGGAGGTATTACAGCCTTTTTCTCTACAGCTCTCTCATTCCCTTGGCCAAGTGCTAAGTTTCCTTTTCTTCCCCAGAGCACTAATGTACTACTTGAGAGTTAAGTGCTGCCTCCCATTGCTTGTGTTCACAGGTGCCCTTCTCCACCAGTCGAGATTTTTTCACTGATACTCTCACATCCTCCCCTGTGAGAAGGTGCTGCTTTAGCGCCTGCTTTTTCACATGAAGTAAGTTTTGACTCCTTCAATTTGTAGAATCATGGAAAGGTTTGGGTTGGAAGGGACCTTAACAATCGTCCAGTTCCAACCTCCTGCCGTGGACAGGGACACTTTTCACTAGACCGGGTTGCTCAAAGCCCTATCCAGCCTGACCTTGAACAGTTCCAGGGATGGGTCATCCACAACGTCTCTGGACAGCCCGTTTCAGTGCCACCCTCACAGTAAAGAATTTTTTCCTATTGTCTAATCTAACCTACTCTCTGTCCGTTTGGATCTATTCCCCCTTGTCCTGTCACTCCATGCTCTTGTAAATAATCCCTCTCCATCTTTCTTGCAGACTCCCTTCAGTTACTGGAAATATCACCCCTAAGCCTTCTGTTGTATAAATTCTTTCAAGCTTATTAGTGTTTTGGAGACTTTCATATGTCAGCTGAGTTTAAGAAGTTTAAGATATTTTTGAAGAATATTTCTCTAAAAGAGTAACTGAGTTTGTGTTGGCCTTGGGAAAACTGAGGAGTTCCGCGTGTGTAGCATACCTGGATGTACCAAATACTGCAGCTGGGCCCAAGGCATACAACCAAAGTGGGAGAGGGGGTCTGACAGCACAAGAACAGGGGCAGAGCTCCAACAGTTCACACCGATAGTAAATCATGGATAGAGCACTGGGTATTGAATGAGCGAGGCGCTGCTGGTCCCTGTACAGGTGCCATACCAGGACAGGGAGAGCTGTTTTCAGGCAAGATACTCTCGTGCAAGGTGAAAAAGCAGCTGCTGCAAACTTTCTGCAGAAAACTCTTCCACTTGTTTCCTTACAGCTCGGTGCACCTTTCAGTTCTTTATCGGTACAGCAGCTCAGCTAAGGGACTTCTTAATGTGTCAGGTTCTGGACTGACAGCACTTGTCTCCCCTGGGAGCTGTCAGATACTGTTGCTGGGGTTCGATTTGCCTGTGATCATTCAATCATTAGTAATGACACTGTTTATTTATGGTCATTATTTTGAGGGAATTTTATGTGATTGACAGAATCACATAATTAAGAAAGATGAAAAAACCCCCGCCCCCTCCCCAAACTGTGAGCTAACCAGCTCTCAAAGTGTGCTCTGTGATGTGGGAAAACGTAAGTGTTGTGTCATTCTGTAGATGTGTTGATTTAGACATTGACGACGTAACCTAAGATCCCTTGGTTTCTAGAGCCTTATCAGTGTGTGCTTTACTGGCCTGTTCTAATTGTAAGGAATTGCATCTCAGATTGAATTATTATTCTGTAACACTGCAGCAGACAAAGGTTAGCCTTAGTTTCCATGTCCTAGTCATGAAGCGTATGAAAGGAGCTTGCATCTCCTTAACTGATGGACAGTGATTCTCTACCGGATGCAGACTATTGGGATATAATAAACTGATTGTAAACCTGATAAAACAAATGCTAGAAGAGTAAAAAATGTATTAGAATCTCCGGCTACAAATTTACACGCCATATCCTTCAGAAAAAACCAACAAAAATCAAGGAAATTTGCCAATTTAGTAGTGAGTTTTGCTAGGTTTTAATTGGTATGTTTTGACAGATTTTGTAGCCACGTGTTCTGATAGATTTTTCGTGTCCATTAAGCACTGATATCCTTCACTGGCTGCAGCCACAGCATGAGAGATGGCAGTGAGTGCAAAACCTCCACGGGAAGGGACTCCCTTTGTCCAGCTCCAGAGATCCCTTGAAATGACTGACAGCAGAGCTTGCTTTTGATGCTTTGAACAGTCAGAGTCCTTTTCATTTGCAGCCACTTTTAGGATAGCTCCATGAGTTTTCTTTGTGCTCCCTGGCATTGCCCCTCCACTAGTCCCTGTGTCCTGGTGAAACTCAAGGCTCTGTTACTGGCCCGTGTCTTTCCCTATCTGAAACTAATTCTTCTTCCTGATGGTCTTGAGGGCAGCCTGTGCTAGTCACGTCAAAGCTCTGGTTTCTTTCAGGGCAGTACTTGATAGGGATGGAAATTTCCACAATCCTTTCCTGATGTTAATAGAGGAGCTGTGATTTATGAGAGATATAATTCTTCCAGTTTTAACTTTTACAATTCATGAAGCCACTCGTGTCTGGGGTATTATTAGATTAGGTATCCATTTTCTTAATAAAAAACGTGGATAAGTGGAGGCTCAACATGAAGATTCAGAAAGGAAACTGTAAAAAAATTACTGAATAATATAATTATTTTTCAGGATAATTTGTTTTATACTAATCTTACTGTGCAGAATGTGCCTAAGCACAACTTGCAGTGAATTGCAGTCTACTTCCAAAGAACAATTTTCATGTATGATAATTAAGTATCTCCTGATATCTCTGTGCTGTCGAGTACTGTGTTTATTTCTTTTTCAACACCATGTATAACAAACCACTGCTGTCCTCATTACTGCATCAAAATAAACCTGTGGAACTAAAGTTTTCACCTTTTTTGTGTCTCAAAAAATTTATTTGAGAAGCTTGTAATGAAAACTGTCCCATGTGAAGTACATTCCCTGGACTTTGAAAGTGGCACAAAAGCAGATTTTTCGAGGTGATTTCCTAAAACCAGAGGCTCGGACCATTGCATATGTGGTGTGGTTACGTGAGCGACTGTGTACAGTGACTTTTAAGTCATTTACCAATTTTAAGACAAATGGGAATTAAATGGTGGGGGAAACCTGTAGTAGCCAAATCTACTGACATGCTGCTTTTTTAATGTGAAGTTTATAAAAACCCTTGAGTGTCGTGTCTGATCTGATTGTCTGCCATTATAAATGGTGTCTGGCAGAGTGGATGTAATTTGTGTACGAAAATGAAACGAGTGCTTAAGGGTAAAAAGTACCGCAGCTTTTTTAATGTAAACACAAGCATAATGCAGGCTGCTTATGGAGGCCTTGCTATTTTCCTGTATTCAATCTCATCATTTACTGTGCACCCCTACTTAGGTAAGGTTTCATTTTAGTTCCATTCATAGTCAACATTCTTATTTTTATAAAGCATCTGAGATTTCTTTTTGGTCAAGAACTCTTTTGAAGTGCCCGGGAGTACTACTTGCAGCTGCATAAATGGTTTGGCACTGTAATTATGGTCCCATTTCTCAAAGGTATACGAGAGGAGAAACAAAAAGGGGCTTCCCCTAATCTTGTTTACATCAGAAAATGGGAAGAACAAATCAGAGACTATAAAAATAATAGTAGCAGATGTAGAGAAAGTCAGGAGCAGGCAAGGAGTTGCGGGAGGTACATTTTCTTTGCAGATGTTTAGAGCAGAAACTAAATACTATGACATACCTAATACTGTAAAAACAGTATTTAAAGAGTTGATTTAGAAGCAAATTCAGAAAGAGGGAGGCGTTTTTCCCTTGATAGAACTGGAGATAGAGTAATCATCTTAGAGAAGGCTTGAAAATCAAAAGGCATAAACAAAGTTCAATTTAGTTGTACATGTGTATCCTTTCAGCTGGCAGACCAAATTATTCTGATTGTTTCTCATCAGATTTTAGCCCTTCTGTTCCATGCTGTTTATATTAACTTCCATTAACCTACATGTTTTGAGGGAAAGTTTAAAATGGGCTATGAAAATTGCTTTCATCACTTCTCAAAATAAGCATCAACACTGGATTGTTCTATGCCTGTAATAGATTAGTTTTAATCAATAGCGTATTGATAATGTACAATAACATAACCCAGAATGACTGCATGCCTTTAAATGGAAGTTTAGATGTTAATTTTTTTTTTTTTTGGTCAGTGATTTGAATAGGTTTGCAACGTACAAAGAAAAAGAATTGTGCTTATTTAATGCTAGAATTTAGGTATTTAGGAGTTTTTGCCTTTGCAGTTGAGATGTCTCATTGCACTTTAAGGTAATGCACTTACAACAGTAAATCTATAAATTGAGAGGCCTGAACTTGCCGCCTCCATGTACGGGTTAGCTTCAAGTTCGAGTACATTTTCCATTCCTTCAAAATCATCAGTGATGAATATAGTCCAAGGATCCAAGAGTATATATATGCATATATTTTAAGCATTGTTATTCACTGAATAATTAATGTGAAAGCTGCTCATAAAGCTTGGCCAGTAATGTACCTTTGAAAGGTATTACCATCAATATCTGACATGACTTTGATTTCCACTAATGATATGTAACCAGGAAGACTGCTTAATCTGTCACTGCGTATAAATCACTGTAGCTGGGTGGTCAAGGAGACCACTGTATTTGGCTGTTTGGGAATGTAAATCCCTAATCCATCACTGGCAAACTGGATTTCTAAGTGCCGCTTTATATGTTCTGTTGTAGGTCTTTGTTTATAACGTATTTCATGGGTTTGGAGCTTGTAAGAGGTGAAACTGGGCAGAAAAGCTTTTATTTAATGCAAAAATCCCAGCACATAATGCTCATTTAAATAAGGAGAACTAAAATGTAGAGCAACAAAAGGTGAATAAACTATAAATGAGCTATGAACTACTAACCAGCTGTTACATTCCATTTTAGAAGCAAAACAAATTAATGCAAAGGAGGGGAAAAAAAAAAACCCAAGGAGAAAAGAAAAGGATTTTTGAAGCAGAACACAAATAAACAAGTAGTGCCAGGAATGGAGCAGGAGGCTGGCACAGGCAAGGATGCAGGCACTAATTGTTTGGTAATGCGCGCACAGACACGGAGTGTGTGAATGTGGGGTGTTTCATCCTCATTCCCCAGCTGAAGAACTAAAGATGCTTTAGCCAGTGCTAGGAAAAGACTTGGTATGGAGTCGAGATTGGAATTGGATTTGATCAGCCTTTAGTGGGAAGGAAGCAAAGGCAATTAGGAAGTGATGAAGAGCCTGTCAATACACCTATAGAAGGCTTTGCTGCGTGGAAAAATTATTCTGTGTAGTAAGTGACAGGTTTGGGTGACAAAATATCATCAACTTGGTAAGAAATTAGTTCATTTCATGCAATTACTGCAGTTACCTTCAGAATCACACCCTAGGCTGATCCTGTTGGAGGAAGGCAAAAGGAACAATGGGGATTCATATTTCAAGTCTGGTGAATGGTGAAGAAAATAGCCTTAATTTTTTTATCAAGTGAAAACTGTCTTTAGTATCCAACTAAATATAGCAGCTTTTGGGAAGGGAAAACAAAGAAGCCAGAGGATAATGGAGCTGTGAGCAGTAAGTGTGATGAGCTTGAAATAATTAGGCATTGCTGGAAAAAAACCTTTCTGAGATTATTAAAAGTTTTGGACAAAGAACATAGGGTAGTTTAAGTGAATCCCAGCCTTTTGTATGCATCACATGAAGTAAGCGTCCTGAAAAATAAATTACCATTAAGTACTGTTTGACACTCTGCAGTGTGTTGAAAACTGGTTAAAGAATCATGAACAAAGCGATGCAGTCAGTTGATTAATCGGTTGGCCATTTGCATTTTATGAAGATTTATCAGTATGTATGTTGTTTTAGGGCATCAGGCCGAAATGATGGATAAGTAGACTTGTGTACTTTGAAGACAATACTTAGTTTGAAGAGTTCAGAAAAGCCAATGTATAAAAAGGAAGTTAAGGAAAGGAAAAGGGAATTATTTTCCTTTGTGGAAAGTGTTTTGTGTATCCAGGGGAAAAAAAGGTACATTGTAAATAAAAAATAGGATGATAAGTGGTTGTGGTGAGAAGGGACTTGATGGATAATAAAAATTATGGGAATAATGCCAGAACTTGGTTGTTCTATGAAGAATTGAAAGTTGGGGCTGTCCCCTAATTGCAAATAAAAGTCAGATACTCATTACACAAAGCAGCAGTCACTGGCCATTGCCTAACTGGCCAAAACCTCTGCAGCATCCCATCTCTCATACTCAGAGTCCCAGGAAAGTCAGCCACAGCCCCGAGACCTGCTGTACCAGGTTGTCTCTTCTTCTGTCTCTCCACAGAGGAAGATGGTCTGAAGGTTGGATGTGAATAGAAAATTGCTAACTGAGCCCTCCCCTAAAAAGCTTCAGCTCTTCACTTTTTGCATCAAGCTGAAAATGGTTCTTGTGTCAAGAACTAAAAGCGAGCTAATATGAATTTCTTCTTAGAAGTGAGAAGGATGAAGGATATGAGACATGGATAAAGTATTGAACAGAACTTAAAAGGCAAAACAACACTGCAGTGTCTTAATTGGATCCTATAAAAACATTTACATCAGTATAGCAGTTACCCTTTTATCGTTGTTTTTGCAGTCCCTGAGACATTACAGAGAAATCATTTAATTTCTATGTTTACTTTGAAATGAACTAATGCAGAGTGCTGGGTTTTCTGGTTTATGACTTGCGTTATTGCTTCACTGTATTAAAATCCTCTCAAAGTTCTTTAACCAGCACAGATCTGTTGACAATTGAAATCTAGGAATCTGGTCTCTAAAAAAGGTCAGATTTTTTTTTCTCCAATGCTAAAAAAAATATTGATTAAGTAGATTACATGGCAATAGAGAAGTTTAAGGTAAAGAATGTTTCTGGTTCTTAGGTTCTCTTTTTCTGGTGAGTAAGGACATTCAGCAGTGTGCAGGAGTAGAGATCGTGAGGCTGTATATGTGGAAGCAAAACCTGAACAGGAGTTACTTAGTTCACAAACCTTTCTGACTTGAAATTATTTGCAAATCCCAAAGTACCAAAAATTATTAGGCCAAGTTTCCTTGGTTTTAATACAAGCGAACTGATCTTTTTGACTCATCTATGCACATCACCCATTACAGTTTTAACAAATTTAGTTCTGCTTTTAAGAAGCTTTTAAAAACAGAATAATATTCCCCCCCTTCTAGAGCTGAGTTGGGAGGCACTTTCTGTGTCGTTCTTAAAGGCCCACCGGTCATGGTTGACCCCCAGTCTTTCTACCCAGTGCAAAGTGGATGTCCTGCACCCATTTTCAGCTTTATCTTTAAAACTGTAACAGGAACTTTATAGAGCAGAGTGCAATTTTATGCAGACATCTGGCTGACTTTCTTCCCCTATTTAAGCAGAAACAAATATTCCTTCTGATTTTGGTGACAAGGTGCTGTGTATGTAATTTGAGTACTAGTTCAGGAAAGTAATTGCTACCGTGTGACATTTTGTGAATTGATGCCACGATTTGTCAGGTTTTCATGGATTTTCGAATTATAGTGGATCACCAGTCACTGCTGATTATTGCTTTGCAGCACGGAATTTTAAGAAGAAACAATGCAAAGATGAGGTTTCGTGTAAGAGCGAGCCCTGAGCTGCATTCGGTCGGATTCGAGGGAGGCTGATGAAGTGTTCTGGAGGAGCTTATTTCTCCCCATGATGAGCTGCTTAGTTGATTGAATAGGTGGCTCAGTTCCTGACAGCTGTCAGTCTTGATGTTTGCTTCTGAACTTCTGTTTTGCCTCATTCATCTTAATCTCTGATTTTCTTCTCAATTTTTTTTTTTTGGCTACGTCTCCTGTGCTCATTTCTGTTCTGGTCTCTGTGTTGCCTCTTCCTTTTGCGTGGCAAACCTTTCATTGCTTTCCTAGAGTCCCCTTCACATGCAAAGATTAAAGCAGGCTGCTGGTTTTAAATTCTAATTAAAAAAACCCAAAACAGAATCTGCAGGAAAGGTGTTTTATTTTTAAAATCTTAAAAAGCAATCTAAAGATGAATAATGAACTTCCCTTTGTCCAGAGTGGCTAAGGTAAGATAGTGAGAGAGATATATAAAAGATTCCTCAGTTGGGAAATGGCTGATCAAAAATCAAGATGAAAATGTCGGAATGAATATGTATGTATCTGTCCACACCAATTTTTAAATGTGCTTTGACCATCTCCTAAATTGAGTTCCACTGAATTTTTTTTCTAGGGGAAAAGAAAAACCCAACAGGAGAGGGATGTCTTTGAAAGTTTCCCAGAATTTGTCCTAAATTGAATTTTTTTTGGTACACACAAATCACAGAACCTTATAAATAAAGTATTGTTTTTGTTGTATCCCGTGGTGAATTATGAATAGGAATGCCTAAAAAGTGGAAAGCTACAGTAGTTTCCAGACTATTGACTGAAATTAGAGATGTTTAATACTTCATTTCTTCTAGACTGACTCTCCAAGTTCTGTAGTTGACTAACCCTGCAATTTTTAAAAAGAATTAAAATTACATACATCATGCTGTTTATTGAACTGAAAGTCAAGAGCGTTGTTTGTATAGATAACACTGCTTAAATATTAAATACATTTCAAAACTGAAATAAGGTTACTCCAGTGCTAGAACACTGAAGCCAGGAGGCCTCGAGCCTGTCCTCAGATGTGCTTCAGTTGTGTGACCTATTGCGTGCAGTCTGTTGGTGTTTGTGTCCCTGGCTCAGGAACAGGTGAGTGGTGCAGGAATTGAAGTAGCTAACTGAGAAATTTTAATAAATGAATAGCATACAAGTAATTATGTGTGCCTGTGTTTACGTTACTTTTTTTAGTAATACTTTACTCACTATTCTGGATGAAATTCTCATGTTATTGAAGGGATCTGGTCTTAAAACCTTAAAGTCTGTCCATTTAAAGTCTGCCCATTGTAATAATTTAAAGAGAAAAGACTGTCCTTTCTGTTGCTGCACACAGCAGGTCAGGCAAAGTGTAGTTATCCTGTATTCAGTTGTGAAGTCCAGCAAAGTTTTTCTTATCTCAGAAATACCTGGCCTGGTTCTGATTTATAGAAGATGAAATTATCAGTCACGCACACACAAAAATCCCCCCCAAATGCTGTATTTGCTCCAAACTCAAGTATGCAATTTAAAAATAGTGTTTGAGTTCTTCTGTTGTAAGCGTGACAGTCTTTCAAAATTAATGGAAAGCTCTTGTGCCTGTGGAAGCTTTGCAATGGGAAAGGAGATTTTATCTCTTCTCCTATTCTGATGCTCATGTGTTCCTCTGTGTCAGATCTGCAAATGTTTTGGATCCAGTACTGTGTGTTGCTAGGTGGCACAGATGATAAAAGATGAATTTTCACTGTTCCTCTAAATGATTTTGTTTGTGGTTGATCCATGTGTAGTGATGACTCTTTTTTCTGGGGGTGGTGTGATGGTGGGGAGGAGGAGAGGTGCTAAATTCAGGTTTATAAACTGAATAATAAAAGATGTTCACACCTTCAAAAATGTAATCAAAATGGTAGTTTGGCCAAAAGTGTGGTAGTTTTGCAAGTTTTTTTAACATGTTTATTTGAGAGTAAAGGGAGCTTTTCCCTCTCTGAGTGAAAATTGTCAAAACCAGGATGATGTACTACTGGTACTGCTTTCCTGTACGTGGCTATAGATGATGGTTTTGCAATACACGATGCTGTTTGCTGGAAGGACAGGCACAGAATACAACTTCAGACCAACCCTTTGTTCAGCTAGGTCAGTTTGCTCAGGGTAGAGCCCAGCCCAGCTTCCAATGGCTCCCAGGATGGAGATTCTACAGCCTCTCTGGGCCACCTTCTAGTACTTAACTGCCCAAACGATGCTGAGTTTTGCCTTATGTCTCATTGGAATTTCCAGTTAATGGAGATCTGAGATGGCAGGTGCCAGGAGATTGTGTGGAGGATAAATAAACATGCACTGGGGAGTTTCTTAGTAGTCCAGTTGTATTCTGTGTGGTGTGTGACATTTCTTGTCAGAGCAATGAGGTGAATGCTTTGACGTTCCATGTTCTGCATCTGCTCTTTTGGCTTCTTTGTTGCGGGGGGAAAGATTGGTTGGACTCCAGCTAAGCTGCCCGGAAACATCATGTCCTGTTTGTTACTGAGGGCATGAGCATCGGGGCTCTGGAATCCTGCGTCGTGTCCCTAACACATGCCTGCAAAAATCTGGGTGTTTGAGTGATAGGATCCACTGATCATCAGTCCAAGGGATTTTGCTGCCTGCACTATCTGTGACAGCCATCAATTGTCAGATCAGATTGTGTTCCTGCTGTAGATGCTGCTTCTCTACACTCTCATTTTTTAAGCACAAACCATCTCTGTGCATGTGTTTATAGCAAGACCTTGGTTTCTGCTAGTAATATGCACTGTGTGTTTTCATGAAACTGTGTTTCCACAGTTCTTAAATCCCTTGAGCATGCTGTGGAGGAAACCTCTATTCTCAATCTCATGCTTTAGGATGAAACATGTAAGTAAGGTAAGATCCATCTTACTTCCTCATATGTCTAACCTTTAAACACCTAAATGTGAGCTACGTGTCTCTCAGGTTAGAATCAATGGAGAGAAATAAATCACAGAAAGAGATTCAGCTTGATTAAATTAAGAATTGAAGATAAATTAGAGTAATTGCTGTCTTAAGCTGTGTATTCCTTTCCATTGTCTGTAGGAAACTCTGACAGTTAAATGTGAGCTGGTTGCGTTAACCCGTGGAAACCTTACCTGAGGTGACTGAAATCCCACCTTCCTGTTATTGTACCACACTTCATATGTTCTGCTTGCTTAATTATGGATTCTGCTTTTAGCAGACAGCCGTTCTGTCTGTTTAATGTCACAAATTCAGTGCCCGATACGCTTTGGAAAGAGATTTTAGGGTGAGCGATGTGTTACAATTTAAATGATTGAATGTATTTTGATGTGACAGCTATGTTGTCTAACTAGAAATCAGTATTTTATGAGTTCTGAGAAGGATGCAGCATTGCATAAAGGTAGCTGACAGCTTGTGCACGGTGCTCTGGAATTTCCAGACACAAAGACTATGCAAATGTTGACAAGATATAAAAATAAGTACTTGTGAAGTATTGTACTTGGTCTGGGTAGTAATAAGACTGGTTTTAGCCAAGCTGTTTACCCTGGAGGCCAGCACTCAAGTGTCTGGGAAGACACCAGATGACCTCCAAAGAGAAGAGTGGGGCGTTTTGTTTGCTTGATGCTTTGTTGTTTTTGGGTTTTTTTCTTTTTTTTTTTCTTTTTTTTTTTTTTTTTTAGGCAGCTAAACCATCTGAACTGTTGGCATGAGCTGTCAGAAAAATCCTTCTTTGAAACATGGAGACTGACTAGTATTTCCAAGTTAGGAGTAAAGGCAGAAATAAAACTTAATGTAGAAGCCTGAATCTATTACAAGTTTGTTGCCATGGGTTTTTTCATACTACTATCAACTTCGTGTATTGATGGTATGGAAACTGTTTTGTCTCAGAAGTGAAAAATTAGATGACCACTTGTTCCTCAGAGGTAAAAAGAAGATGCACCTGACACTTAGAATTTATGAGATAATTCCCTGCAAATGCTGGACTTGAACTGAATATTTGTACTTTGAGATTGGGGTAAAGTTGTGGCAGCACTCAGTTGTTCAGGAGGAAAGAGCTTCTTACTTGTGGTTGGGATTTGATGTTTATTTTAGAACTCTTCAAGAGCATGATAGTATTTGGAAGATACTTCAACAGCAAGTGAGGCTGTCACATATACATGACAAAATGCATTTTATTATGTGCTTTTGCAATTCACCAAATGGGTAACCCTGTGCTAAGTGTAGAATTTATAGATAGAAAAGCATTGGAAGAATATAGCTCAATATTCAGAAATATGCTGTCTATAAGAGGCAATGAAAACATGTCTCGGCACTCCGAATGGCATTCATTCATCCTTCATCACCAGCTATTGTGAAAGGAACTTCTAGTAAAATACTCCAGCGTTTGATTTTTTCCCATATTAGACTGTAAAGCCCCTGAAAGTTTTATGTATTTTTTTTTTGAGTTTCCCATTCTGTCTTCAATAACTTACAAGAAGTTTTGTCTTTCTTTCCCTTGTGCATATTGTCTTTCACCAAGATGGAAGTGTTGTGCTCTCAAAATGTTAACCTTTCCAACATCCCTGTGAGATATTCAAGCGTGAATACTGTCTCAGTCTTTAGGGATGTTATTCCCCCACAGCTACAGGAGGATATTGTAAGAACTTGGACTAAAGCTCTGGAGTCCCTTGTTGCAGAGCTCATGCTCAGAGAGGTGGATGATGCTGTTCTAGGCAGTGACAGGCTTTTTGGGGCGAGTCAGGAAGTGCTGGTCGCATGAGAAATGTTTTGACTAGAAACAGCTCCAACCAAACAAATCTCTAGGGATATAACTGCCGTGTTTCTGAACAAAGAATGATCAAACTAAAGCTTACAGTGAGGTCTTAATTCAGTCCATGACAGAGCATCCTCTGACTTCACTGAGGTCAGATTACATTTTGAGTGTTGAAAACTTGTCTAAAAATCCCTACCTTTTTATGCATTTTTAAAAGTAAAGCGTAATAATAAATTTATTTCTATCAGCATATCAATATAAATTAGAGATTAAAAAGATGAATAACTTTTTCGTTGTATGTCAATATTTAACTCACTCCAGAGATTTTTGTGTATGTAATAAATGAAAAGTGTTGTCTGAAAGATTCTACTCGGGATCTTCGTAGTTACCAACTGTAAATTTTCTATACTATATTTAATACTGAAAGAAGAATCTTAAAGTAATTTTAAGTGGCATCAGAATTTTGCAATGTCCTTTAAGCATCTTCAATTATGTAAGAGAGTGACCTTTCCCTGCTTTAAAAAAAAAAAAAAATTACCTTCTGCAAGAGAGCAAATGCCATGTACTGTGTTTAGATGTAAGTGTTAAAAAGTCACCCGTGTAGAAGAGGCTTCGTTCTCCTCTTGATCTGCAAAGATAATGTAAACCTTCCAGCTGCAGGCTCTCTGAGTTAGGGTAGTGACTGGTTAGACCTTCTCAAACAAAAAGATGCTGAAGCGTCTTGTCTTATGGTTATTCCATGATGTCTTTGAGTAATTCAAGGAAATACTTCTATTAAAAATTCAAGCGTCAGTTTTGTTGTTTAGCTTCTTTATTGGAACTTGTACTGTAAACTTAAGGCTCATGGCAATGCCTTCGAGATGCTTTTGATTTACCTATTAGTGAAATCTGAATCCTCTTCTGACTACATGTTTTCCAGATTAGTCTGAAGTTTATTGGGTTTATTTACTTTAGTGAAAAGAAGTATGTAGTCCTTTCAAACAAAAGAAGTAGCAGAGATGATTTTTTTATTTGCTAGCTGTGCAGAAAAGGAAAGCATAAGCACATTGGTATATTCGCTCAGTTTTGTGAGCAGTTCTGGGTGGTGAAGGCTATGGTAGAAGGTTGGTCCACTATTCTGGGGGGGTAATGTTGAGCTTTGGGATCACCTAAGTTACCTTTCCTCTTCCATACGGTCGTTGACATAATTTGGTTATTTTTTCATACAGTCACGGGTTGGTTTGGGTTGGAAGGGACCTTTTAAAGATCATCCAGTTCTTACCCTCTGCCATGGGCAGGGCCACCTTTCACTAGACCAGGTTGCTGAGAGCCCCATCCAACCTGGCCTCGAACATTTCTAGAGATGTGGTTTCCGTAAATTCTCTGGGCTGCCCGTTCCAGGGCCTCACGACTCTCACAGGGAATTTCTTCTTAACAGCCAATCTGACCCTACCTCTGTCACTTTGAAGCTGTTTCCCCTTGTGCTATCACTCTATGCCCTTGCAAAAGTCCCTCTCTAGCTCTCTTGCATCCTCCTTTGGGAATATTTACCTATTTTCTAGAGTTCTTGGTTGTTTGTTTTAATTGTAACCAATGGAAGCTTTCTCCTTCTGTTGCTAAGAAGAAAATGTTTACTTTTTACAATGTTTCCATTTATCTCTTCAGCTCTTGCCTGGGGGTGTGTGTATGTGTGTATTCTTTTGCTGATATGAATTATATTTTCTGTCTGGAGATCATAAGTTTTTTTGAAAGTGAAACAAAATGATTAAACTGAAGTCAACTATATTATTTGAAGCTGCTGTATGTGTTTATCCTCATAGTGCTTAATCCTTGACTTTGCCTCAGGCTACTAACCCTGGCTGGTTATTAATTCCTTAAAAATGCCCTGAGCCAACATTGCTGCTGTTACAACTTGTTTGGGGCTGAAATGAAGTTGACGTTTTTCTTAGCTACAGCATCTTCTCGCTGTAATGTCACCGGATCAATTGGTTTCAGCAGTGCTGCTATTTCACCATGTGCCTCGAAAAATTTATTTCTTGTACAGCATCTGTTTAGACTTCTCAAGTTAACGTTTAGTCTACCAGGGACGTAACCTATTTTAATGAAGGGATGTCAGATCTTTTGGAAATACTCTCACTATACGGATCCTAAGTGGCCTATTATGAAGCAATCCATGGTTTTACTTTATGAAACAAAACAAAACCCTTCAGCAGGATCGGAAACTTAGGCCATTATGGTGTGGGAAGAGGACAACTGTGAAATTGGGGTGAAATACAATACAGTTTGAAATGCTATAAACTTCTTTCTGTATACATTTTAGGGATTATTTCATAAACTGCTTAAGAAATGTTGGCCTGGCATGCATGTGTCTGAGATATTCCTCTTCTGAACGTGCAGCTGAGCTTCTTCCAGGCCGGAGTTTAGATTTCTCTGTTTTAATAGGAGCCTTCCTATAAAAATCAAAATGCTGTAAAATCACAGATTGGCTTCAGGAGCAGCAAAACACCTTGGCAAATTATCTCCTAGTGCTCAGGCCAGTCCCTCCCTCATCAGCTGGCATGAGCTGAGTCAAAGCCGGTGTAGCACAGACAGTCTGTGCTGCCGGACGCCCAGCTTGGCTCTGGCTGGCTCAGCAGTGATGGGGGCCACGTCTCAGAGGCAGGATGGGTCTGAAGGATGTGGTGGTGTGTGGAGCCTCTGCTCTTCTACTCCTGCAATGCAGCTGGGATGATGTCCTGGTAAATTCCCACTGCCACGGGAAGCCTGTGCACAAGCGTGTGGCTATGTGAAAGCCCTGCCTGCGAAGGAGAAGGAGCAGGGTGCATCTGCCAAAAATTCACCTCACTGTGCTTTGGTACATCTACACTGTGTTTTTCATGTAAAACAACTCTGATTCTGAGGGTTCTCTGGGACACACTCTTGTTTTTTTTCAATGAGGTAAAACATCTTTAAAAGTAGTAGGATCACTTAAACACCTTCAAAAAATCCCCACTCTACTCCCCCTTTCCCCCACTCTAAATTTTTCATTATGAAGGAAGTTTTGTCTCTAGGTTTCTATTTCAGAAATAAGTGACTTCAAAGACCACTGCAGAAGTCATCCCAAACCACTTCTGCTACCTTCCAGGAAACCTTCCCAGAAGACATCTTGGAAGAAAAAGAGCAACAGAAGGTCATCCATTACCAAGAGTAATATTTAGCAATCTGCTCCTCCCTTATGAGGACAGAAGTCCAAAATATAGAATACTTTTAAGGTTCCTGGTGTGTCCAGCCTCCAGAGCATCTTCCAGCTCTTGTTACAGACCAGGCAGATAACTCTGTTTCTGACCCTTGTGTGAGGGACAACACAGAATGTTATTTCAATGCATCTTCGTGTCAATCTATAAAGAAGACTTCAATATTTGAATAGTAAAATGACAACTTTTAGCCCAATACGTTACTTTTATTAAGTTTCGTTGACCTATTTGCATCACATCAGTGTAAAGCTTCCTCCCTTCTCATAGGTCCAGAAATGATTCAGTTTGCCATTTAAATTGTAGAGTTGATAATTATAGATAATTAAAGCAAAGCCTGTGTGAAGAATGCTGAAATTCTGTGAATATTAAGGCAGGAAATTATTTTATGCAATATTTTATATTTTATTATTTATTTTATGCATTTTTTCTGTAATTAATATAATGTGAAATAATTTCATCCATGCTAAACTACTTTATTAACTATAAACTTGGTGAGATATAAAGTATCTCACCATTTTCCCTGTGATGACACTTGTGGGAGACAAAGTTAACAGGATGATGAGCAGAGGCAAGTGGTCTCCATGGCCTGGGAGTTCTGAGGCAGCTAGTTTTGAGTCAGTGGTTATAAATTATACTTCTAAGTTTGTTTTCAATGTAATATTTATAATGTTTTTCCATAATGATATAATAACTTACTGAAGTCAAAATGTGAGATGCATAACACTCATGGTATGTAAAGCACTTCAGAAATTAAATGGAGACTTCCAGCTGCCTTTTCTCTAGGGAAGGAAGAGTGTCTCCTTTGGGAGCTGCAAGAATTTTCCTTAGACCTGAGCAAGTTATTGTGTTACGTGGGAGGAAAAGAGAAGGGTCAGGGCTGGATCTGTAACGCTTCCCAAAACTCCCTTTTGGAGCTGCTTCTGCCACTGCCATTCTGCGGCAAACTTTCTCTTTGGATGATGGTGATCCCAAAGCAAATGGCACAGGGAAAGCCTGCATCAATGTGACACAGTGTATAAAAGCAGTGAAGAAACTTATTCAGAGAAGTGCTGGTTCTCATGCATTAAAAGCTAGGAATTAAATGCTGGAAATGAAAAGATGTTAATCTTAAGAAAGTAGAACAGATTTAGTTTCTGTGTTGAACTTGGTTCTTCTGGCTGCACAGAGAAATCTGTGAAGATTTTGAACGTTGAGCAGAATTGGGCTTGGCATCAAGACAGTCTGGAGGTTGAATCAAGTGAGGTTGATCTGGTTTCAGCAGTTCCCTGCCGCAAATTGAGGTTCATCTCCCTGAAATGTGCAGCACAGGCTGTGGTGCGGGAGGGAATTAGCAAAGGGTTAAGAAGCACGAGTGGTTGATGAGAACAGCTAAAATTTTCATAGCGCTTCTTGTGTTTTCAGAGCCACATTTGCAGCGCTGAGGCTGGCACAGGAGAAGGCAGGGAGCTCCTGGCAAGCAGACAGCTCATCCCAGCTTCACAACGTGCCCGAATTCCGCCGGCGGCTGGGGCGAGGGCATGTGGTGCATTAAAGATCTGCTAGTCAGGGGAAAAAAAATCGAGTCATTTCAGCCCCATCCCCCCCTTATCTTGCACAGCCCCTCTCTGTGCCCTTGCTTCACACACAGCCCTGGAGGCACAATCTGGTTGTTTCAAGAGGAGTTCTGATCTGGGAAACGTCCCCTTTCTTGCTCAACGGCACTGCCAAAGATTATTGAAAGCTGGTATCTGCTGACTCCAGTGACAATTTCTAATAAGTTTCCCATCACCAATTTCTATGGTGATGCATGAAGAAAAAAGAACACAATTTGACTTTCAGCTCCAGAGCTATTTTTACGAGGCTGGCTTTTAAAGACAAAAGAAAACATTTTCTTTCTAAACTGAGCATATTTGACACTGAAGGTCAGTGAGAGATAATACAACCAGAACTCTGGTGTTTATGCACTCATTTGCTTATAGAGCAAATTAAACGATTTAATGACCTGGTGACTTCCTCTTCTATCATCTCTAAATGAAATATAACCCTCTTCACCCCTTCGTGTGCCTCTCAGCCCATTTAAAGATATTTTAAGGGTTTTTTTGTCCATGAAATCCGCACCTTCCATTACTCTTACCAGGTGCAGCAACTGGAATTCCTGAAATGAGATTCAGGGGCGTTGTGTGACTGCTCCTGCCGTTATGCAGATGGTAATTTCTTCCCATGCTAATTATCAAACAGCTAAGAGAAAGATTAAAAAGTACTGTGTTCCTCAAAGCCTTTTTTTTTGCCCCCCATTATATTCTCTGAAAGAAAGGAAAAAATAATCCTGGAAACCAGTTAGTCAGGGAAGTGCAGAGAGTTTGTGTCTGCTTGGAGCCTCACGTGAACCTGGCCCTCCACAGGACAGGGAGAGGGAGGAAATGAGGGGGGGAGAGAGAGGTGTGGATGTTTTCATCAGAAGGTGCTTTTCTCACGGTGTCCAAGATAAAGGGACTGACATTCTTGCAGTGCTCTAATGGGGGTGGAAGAGTAACTGGATCCTGAATTAGGTGGTTCACTAATGTGCCTATTTTTTCCAGTCCACGTAGTTCTGCCTAGAGCCTCGGGCTCCTGGAATGATGTTTTTATGCCACTTAAGGTCTTAGATTTGTACTTTTCAAACCAAAGAGGATGCAAGGCTTGTAATTTCTTCAGCTTCACCCCGTGTTGCTTTTTTTTTATGCTAGGTTCAGTCCAACTGATGGTTTTGATTTTGGGAAATTTTTTTTGGTTGTTGTTTGGTTATTTGGAGGTTTTTTTTGAATCAGCTAAATTGCGACATTCTGTGATTAATTTTACTTGGGTGGAAATGTAGCACATAGTGTATTGAGATCCTGAATTTTTTTTTGTTCTTTAAATTTTTTTTTTTTTGTCGAGTTTACAGTCTTTTTTTCCAATGTGGGTTGTGGTGGTTTCATTACAGTAAGTTCCTGCTTTGGATGCAGAGACTTACGTCAGATTCACCAGCTGCTGCTCTCTCAAAATAGGCAGCGTGCCAGTACCAAGGATTAGCTGGGTTACTGTTTGTCCCACCAGTTGTTTTTAAAATCTTTAACTGCAGAAACATCCCTATATGCCATCCCTGCAACTCAGTGCCTGATGCCTTCTGTTCCCACCCTCCTTTTAAATTTTCTTTCCCAGGTCGTCTGTTTGGTTTTCATTTTTGGTATTCATTAACTTGATTTGGATAACACTATTCTCAGTATATTTGTGTTCTCTTATAAGCTAGCAAGCTTTCATATAAATATCTTCCTTGTTTTAGGTGATGGCTTTTTGGGAATGGGTTTCCTCTGTGTATCACGGTGGCTGCAGTATTAGGATACACTCATTAAAATGCTTATCACAGGGGTGAAGGACTCGCTTTGTGATAACCCTGGAGGAGAAAACAGCAGCAGTAAGCAATGCTCACCTAAACCACAGTTTACTCGACTTGTGGAACAATTTTGTCAATAAAATTACCTCCATGCTACAAGAAGCGTGGCTTGGAGACCACAGCTTTGTGCGAGTTCTTCTCAGTCCATCAACTTCACTAATAAAGCCAAACTGAAATCCTAAACTGGTTCCTAAATTAAGCTCAGAGCTGAGCAGCACGGCTGTATTCCAGCCGAGGCAGCCAGGGATTTGCCTTGCAGGGCTTGCCTGAAGTACCAAGCGTGTGTATTTCCCTGGAGGAGCTGAGGCCGTGAGTGGAGGAACCCGGGGCTGAGAATCCGTGTGCCGGTGTTGGGAGCAGAGATACACACCCCTGTTACTGTTGGCGCTCTATTTCTGTGCTCCCATGAGAGCGTCTTGGGACATACCATGGGTTTCTTTCTCCTAAGATGCTTCTGTAGCCTTCAACTCTCCCCCTTGTCCAAGTTAATTGTGACAGTTTTGGAGCAGGCATGTCCTTTAGGGCAAATAGCAGGAAAGTAAACGGAAGACCATGAACACTTTGATGTATTTGCCGCTGTGCTCCCTGAAAAGATGACAGGTTTTAGCCCAAGTTTAGGAAAGAAATCTGAATTGTAGCTGCAGCCCAAGCCAGAGCAGCCGGTCTGGAGATACAGGGTCTTTGTACTTGTACGAAAGGTGATGGTATTGGGCCTAGACAAACGTAGGAGCTTTTGGGAGCCAGGAGTTAAATGAAGAGAGATCGCAGGGCTATTCCTCTGCTCCATGGCAGCTGCTTCTTTCCAGGCTGTGGGATTTAGCTTCATTAACCACACTGGGTCTATCAGTGTATGTTTTAAGACCTACAGAAGATTTATTCTCAAAAGGAGGAAGAGCATTTTGGGGCCTGTAAGATATACAGGTGAGCATAGAGAAGAAGTGTCTAGCAGGAGCAAGAGAGTAGCTTGTCTGGGGAAGAAGAGATGGAGGTTTAAGAGAATGTTTTCCCTTTTTGCCTCTAAAACCTTTCAGACAGGTGGGTCTTTACTCTCAAACCCTGTTGTTTCCCGCCAGCACTTGATTTTGCCAGGTGGGTAACTTGTGATGAGAAGTGTGTGGAGTTATATCCCTTTCAGTGTCCATCTTTGTCAGCAGCCATACGTGGAAGTGGGAAGTGGGAATATTTAGGCTATTAATGTGTGTCCTGAGTGAACGAGTACTGAAAAGCTTATGTTCAGAACTCCCCTGGATGCTGCAGCGTTCATCAGCTCTTCAAAGTGTCTGATGAGAGTGACCCAGCTGCTGCTGTACTGCTGGTCTGCCCAAGCCGTGTTGTTTCTCTTCAAAGAGCTTGCCTCCACTTGTCTCCAGCAAAGAACCAGAAACATCATCAGGTGATATTTTAGGGAAGACACTTGGTCGGCATTCATCCAGCATTCATCCATCAGTTGTCATAACAGGTGTGTCTTATCCAGAGGACTGTGCATTTGGCCTCTGTGACTGCCCACTCACACATACTTCCACTGGACTTAGGATCACCTGAGGAAGCCAAAGTGAAAATAGTGAGAGAGGAAAAACATGCACCCTAATTCTAGTTTAATTAACTTTTGTGCAGTTTTAAAGATGTATATGAGAATGAAAGCATTTCATTAATATGCACACACATTTTGCGAAGGCATCATATAACTATTTGAAACCACAGCTCCCAGGCCTGGGAGCACAGCGGTGGTCCTTGGGTGCAGCCTGGTGCAGGTCATCCTGCACAGGATACCGTGCTCTCCCATCAGGAAAGACACCAGATGCCATCAGCGGCTGGCTGGGTGGTTGAAGGGCTTGAACATCTTGTTCCTGCTTCCGAAGTTTATTTTTAAACCTCTACCTCGTTTGAATCTCTACCAGTTTAAAGGTATCACCAGCATGTGCTGAGTGCAGGACCTCAAAATACTCCCTTCTCTTTCCCGTGCATTTTTCTGTCCCATCATTTATGTCTTCATTTTCCCTCTCCAGGTCTACAATGTGAGCTGAAAAACTTGCTCTCATTAAAAATTTTATGAAATCTTCCCCATCCCTGGATATGTTAAAGGCCAGGCTGGATGGGGCCCTGAGTAACCCGGCCAAGTGGAAGGTGTCTCTGCCCATGCCAGGGGGGTTGGAACAAGATGTTCTTTAGGGCACCTTCCAGCCCAAAATATTCCATGAGCCTATGAAATGTGGTAGTTGCCAAGGCATTGAAGATTAATTAATTGGGGAATTCAGTGGAAAGATCTTGCAGGTATTTTCCAACTTAAACAATTCTATGATTGTGTATGTATGATTTGAATTTTTAAAAAGTGTTTTCTTATTGTTACTTTCACAAGTAAAAAAGTTAATCTTGGCATGCTCCCCTTGACAGAGACTCTCTTGTAGTGCAAAAGCCAAAAGCCAGTGTTGTTTTTGTTTCTAACTTCAGTAGTATCTCTGTTATCATGGCAATGTGCATGGGTTGCCAGTACTCTGAGCGACAGGAGGAAAAGGTGATGTCTTTGATGCTTTGACAGCTGGAACCTACTTAGCAAGCGTCCTACCTAGAAGATATTCTTTCTTTATCAAGTGCCATGTTTCATTTTGTAAGTGACATATAACTATTTTGGCCCATGTCTCTGTGGCTTTCCCTGGAGACAGAAAATACAAAATCCTTCGATTTTCTGGAAGCATTTCATTGTCCCCTGCACTGATACTAAAGACGGTATAAATGATGGCTTTTTAATTGTTGGCGAAGTGACATTGCCATGTCACTAAAGGATGTTCTTTGTTGAGGCGAGAAAAATATGCTTTCTGACTTTAATGGATTGCCTTTAAAATCAGCTTAACTTAAGGAAGTTAAAAAGAAGACAGTCAGAAAAGCTTTGCAATCCAAGGAGTGAAATTTAACGTTAATGGTAGCCTGAGCTGTGCTAGCTGGATTGTGTTAGTTTATGTTCAGGTGCCAGTTAACAGCATGATTCCAGCAATATGGTTTTATTGATCCCCAGACCCGATTTTGATTTGATTTACCTCTTGTCTGTGGTTGGTAAGCCATGCTCTCGATGATTCAGTGAACTGTCATAATGGTCCATCTTGTCTCTGTATCTTTTTATTCCTGTTTTCCCATGCCATCTCCTAAGGCCCTGTGAGCACACAGAGGATCAGCAACAGATTAAGTGGGTAACCAACTGTGGACTAGGACCGGATCCAGCAAACCATTAACATGGGCCTTGTTTCGTTTACGTCACTTGTGTGCTCCTGAAGGTGAACATATGCTTTGGTGCTGTAGTGAATCAGTCTGCAAGAACATTCCTAAGCTAACATCAGGGCTGTCTCAAAGAGGAAAGAGGTGTTTTTTCCTTAGCAGTGCTGATTCAGTGGCGTCCAGCAGAGCTTTTTGGAGACACCACCTGAAAACTATCTCAGGTTTTATTGCAGGAGAAAAAAATCTGACCTATTTCGTTGTAGATAGGAAAATCAGACTTGGCATGAAATTTAGGAAGAGGTGCTTGTATCTGGAGTGGGCAAATGCTGCTTTCTCCTTGGCTGAGGTTTGTCAAATTACTATGTCCAAAGTTTAGAGGCTAATGGGAGAGTTTCCTGCTGTTGGTGGTTAGGGCCATGCTTCTTCTGCAAAGAGAAGTAAGACTGTCTAAAATACTTACCTGGTCCTCATCTGAATTAAATATTTTGCTTTATACTCGCAATAAACTTGTATGTGTGAGTTGATACAGAAAGGATCATTCAAAGCATAAAGATTAAAAATAAATTCCTTCTCAAATTTTGTAAGAGCCTGGACCATACATATCAAAGTGGCTGTAATGTTGCCACATTGTTCCAGGTGGTAGTTTGCATATACACAAAAACAAGAGAATTGCTTCTTTAAAGTGAAATGTATTAGTTTGACTATTATTTGAAAGTAGTGCAGAAATAGAATAGTGGATGATCCACTGCAAGGTTGGCTGTAATGGCTACAGTCCTTGTCATTATCAGTTTAGTACTGGGAAGCTCTAGAACCCTAGAAAGTTATGGCTTTTTAGGAAAACTTTATTTTTATCTTGTATATGAAATATTTATGCTGGTGACTTAAATGCTTTGAAAATACTTCAGTTCTGCTTTCAAGACTGAGACTCTTAAAGACCAGATTTCAAGAATAGCAATACCAGCTTACACGAGGGCTCCTTTGCAACTTACAAGAAAGAGAAGCATAAAATGGTATGAAGATGCTATTCTGCACATAAAAACAACCTCAATATCAAGCTTGTATAGTTTATATAAAAACAATGGCTTCCTAGAATGATGGTACCTTTGTGCTTCGATAAAATAGCATTGCTATAGTGAGTTAATGTTACAAACGGGATTTTTTGCAACAGCACTTGAAAAAACTATGGAAAAAGAATCCAGGATGTGGTGTTAGATTTTGGGTATCTTTTTGCCATTCAAGTTGAAGATGGCAATTAATGCAGTCATCTTGATTTTTTTGCATTTAGTCACTCAGCATAAAGCATGAAGCTCCCAATTCAAGCCTGCATACAGCGGGTGATTGCTTCGTACTATGCTGAATAAGGCTGTTTCTGAACTGCAAGTGCATCTAATCAGCACAGAGTGGGCTGACTTCACACCAGTTATTGAAAACACATTTTCATAAGTCTTCTTTCCTGATAAATATCCAGCCAGAATTCTCTTACATGTTGTAGTATGCATTGCTATTGAGAAATGTTTAGCGATGCATGTATAATGCCAACCGTACAAATACGGGTTTGTAATATTTCTTAGCATATGTGTTATGAATTCTTGAAGCTATCTCAGTCCTACAGTGTATCTGTGCTGAGCAAACCGTGGCTGGGGGCCAAATCCATTTTACAGCTATCCAAAACAGTCTTGTGACCAATCAATCAAGTTTACACTTATAAAATGCCCATAGTATAAGCACCTAAGGCACTGTGCATAATCCATATGAAAATAAATACGGTATACTATCTCTGAATGGTGAAGTCAGGTGGAATTAGACATGTTCTCTGAGGTTGTAGTAGATAAAGAAAGCTGGTTCTGTAGGAGGAGATGATTAACACATGGTACAAGTGCACACAACTTGTAAGGCCAGTCGCACTTCTGAGATGTGGATGGAAAATTGATTGAATGTCTGAAGGGAATGAAAGGGTACTGAATAAGAAGGTTTTATAAATAGGACACAGGCTGCTGAGACTTCTTCTGCATATTGCTGTTTAGCCTTGTGGAGAAGGCTTCTCCCTCACAAACACAACTCCAAGAGCTAAAATTTACCTGCTGTTTGTAAGAGTAGACAGCCCTGAGGCTTATCGGATTTTGCAGTAAGAGCATTGCAGATTGGTCAAGTGTGCTCTTGGCAGTATTTTTTTTTTAAGGAAAAGGAGATGAACTCCATGTCATGAGTGAGAAACTTATTTTTAAAAACATGGGGGCAAAAATCCTACAGTACGTAGTATGTCTGGATACTGCATTTTATTTAAGAACCAACGAGATGAGAGGCTTCACTCTGTTTGATCTGCGCCCTTCCCCGCAAGGATGATCTTGGCCATAGGAGGTGGGACTGAAAGTCAGGTTCACAGCTAGCTCCTGATATCTGCCCCCATGCATGAGCCTGAGCTCCAGGATCTAACCAGCATCTTCCCTTCCTTCTTCCCGCTTCCCAGGCCTCCCATTTTCCCAGTCTGACTTTCCCATGTGCTGAAGCACATGTGATCCGCGTCCTAGTTCTTGGTTCTGTCTCGTGTCCATACCAGCTGCAGCTAGCAAGTAGCAGGTTTGTGTTTGAGCATTCAAAAGTTCAGTTTTGCTGCCCCCAATTATCTGCCACCCATTAGCTGTTACAACTTAAGTGACTTTTTTTTTGCCAACAACACCCCAGCACTCAGCTATTAGTAGGCTGCTGGTGCAGCTCCCAGCATCCCGCTGCGCTGTGTGTGTCACAGCGGGAACAATCCAAAGAAAGCGGCGTTTTTTGAGAAGGGGTGAAATGGTTTAGACAGTGTAGAATTTATTCTAATACATGAATCCAGTATTTAAATGTGCAGGTAGACAAAATTGCTTCCTGTTCTGCTAATCCTTTGCTGGATAATTTACAGCCTTCTGGAACTTCATTTCTAGTCTTTTCAGCTTTGGTTGATAAAGATGCAAAAAAGACAGACATGTACAAAAGGACTGTATATAGCGTATAATTCATTTCGTAGAGCTGGGACATCTAGCTGAATGTGCCATTGATTTACCCTGGCACTAATTCCTAGTGAGTAGCTCATTTTGAAAGTAGCTACAAGTTGGCATATTTGCAGGAGCATTGAATTCTGGCATGCAGTCGCTGTTGTATTAAAAACATGATGTGCAGTGAGTCTGGAGAGCCTTTGAAAGTGAGATCTCAATAGAAGCTATGAGTTGTATTGTTGCTCTCAGTACATACAGTGTAAAAACACCCCAAAAAGAGTAACCTATATATGTTACCAATAGTGTGCAGTTTAGGGAATGGAATTTTATTCCAAAATGTGTCAGTGATGTTGCATTTATTAAAAAATGGTTCTCAAAGCCACTTTAAAGTTCATATGGTATCTGTTATGATTGCCTTAATAACAATAGCATAATTATGTGTATTATATCCTCATAGGATTGAATGTGCAACAAACATTGCTTGTGAGCAGCAAGTTTTTATGAGATGACAGCTGTTTTAGAACCAAAATTATAGCTTATTTATTGTGTGTATGCATTCGAGCTGGGCGAAAAATAGCGAAAGAATGAAATCTGCTAAAGGACTATTTCTCACTAAGTGTTATTTTGCAATAAAAAGCTGGTTGTATTCTAAATGAACAAAAAGAATGGGTTGGTTGGAAATAACATATTTCTGTAAAATAAGATGCTTCAAAGGGATGCAGAATGTACCAGCTATCAAGGATTTTTTCCCTTTCCTTGAATGGGAAGGGGGAGCTCCTTCAGAATTGGGTAACTTTGCATGGTAGTGGAAAGTTGTAGTGGAAAAGATGAGGAATGAGTAATCATCCCCTTTGTAAAACAAGGATGGGTATGGCCCGGGTGGGAATGGAGAGAAGAGAAGGGAGGAGCTGTCGAAGGTCCACATTTTTTGTGGATCTTGTAATGGAATGGATCTTTGTGCTCTGGTCTGCCAGGGCCAGTGCTGGCCTGCAGACAATGCACCTTGTTATCCCAAGGATAACACAGTTATCCCAAGCATTACGTACAAGAGTCAGTTGAGTTGAAAGGATTGGTTGCAAGAAGGGTTACTCTAGGCTAGGGTTCCCTTTTCCTCGTTTTCCTTGTTTTTTCCAAAGGTCTGCCTGTCTGAAGGAGTGGCAGGTACCACTGAATAATGTGAGGTACCTCAAGCCTTTCACACTCCATAATCATGATATCAGAAATAATGGCCAGGGCTTTAGGATAAATTGCAAAAGAAAATCCCTTGTGAAAATGAGTATTTAAATTGAAAGTTAGTTTTCTCCTGGTATTTACTTTACAGAGAAATATGTGTCAGTTTTAGGAACTTGTTGAAGGTTACACGAAATCCAGAGTTTCAGCTTGCACATTGTTATTTGCAGAGACTGTCACCTTCTCACAGAATTGAGGGAATGCGAGGTGGGAACTTGTAAAGCTGCACTGAGGAGGTTGGGGGGGAGGAGTTGAGGTGGGTGTCTTCATTTCTGCAGATGAGCTGGAGTGTGGTTTCCAAGAAGGGGAAGAAAAGGTACATGCAGTGCAAATGAACAGACATTTCATAACGAGGCTTGTAAAGCATTAAAATTCAGGCACAGCTACTGCACTAACACAAACCAAGGCTCTTGCATATACAGAAAAAAAGCTCTCATTCTGTGTGAACAATCTTGGCACAAAGGGAGTTTTCAAAATATTATAAGGTTGTTAAAAAGTGGTTCCCCAGCATAAATAAATGTAAAATTTCTGGTGTGTGCTGTGAGTGAGTGTCCTATTGGTTGCATCTCACCAAGATCTAAAACTAGGAGTAAGAGTGACAGCTCATCTTTACCCTGCGGTGATACTGTGACAACACTGTTGGACACATTCCCTGTAACACAGGAGAAAGGGTGATCAGAAATAAACCAGGCTACAAAGAGCAACTTCAGCGATTCCAAAAATCCTGAGTGCTGTGAGAGAAAAATAACTGTGGACAGAAATTCAGTATAATCCCTGCTTAGGTTGTGGGTCTCATTCCTGCAGGTAACGTGTCTGTGGCTGAAGGACTGTTGCCTAGAAGGCTGCTGGGTTGTATATTAGAAAGAAAACCACGGTGGAGTGATGGAGAAAAGGAGAATTCAGGAAACAGCAAGGCTTTGAGTTGCTTGGAGGTGTCACTGCTGAGGATCAGAGCTCAGAGGCTGGGCTCAGGCTGCATCCACCTCTAGGTTTTTCCAGATTTCAACTCTCAAATGCCTCACCAGCACTCGCTTTACTTGGATGCAACTGCATGCAGGGCAGGGGGCTCAGTTTCAAGGAGTTTTTCTGAGAGCAGCAGCCATGGCAAGCGAAGGGCTGTGGAACACAGGGTGCGTGGCCCTTTCACAGGCAGAGGTGTTGCAGAAAGGCCTTCCCTGAGCTGCTCGCTCCCGTGGCTCTGCTGCTGCTTGGCACCCGCCGGGATCCCCGGGGACTGCACTTGGAGCGAGCAAATCCTCAGGAGTCTCCAGCTGTTCACTGCTGCTGCCTTCCCAGCATCAAAACAAGTGTCTGCTTGGAAATCCAGCGGCGGAGAGTTCATGTGCTCTGACAATTGACGTGGGCCGAAGAGAGATGTCTCTTCCATAGGGCAGGGATTTTTCCAGATGGCCTTGTGGAAAGCAGTACTGTACGATGGCTTCCTTTGAAAATGCTGTGTAAACTCAGAACTCTTCCCTGCTGTGTAACAAAACAAAACAGGTTTAGGTTTGGTTTTTTTTCCATTTTCAGGATCATTTTAGACATAGTGGTACGCCAGATCCTTTGAGTGGCAAATACTCAAATATCTCAAATAAAAAAGATATGATCCAATGGCAGATTGGATCATATCTCTTTTGTGGTAGAAATTATTGTCAACGGTGTGAAACTGTGATGTTGGCTATTTATGCCGTGATAGCTGTGTTTAAGTAGCTGTAAATTGTGTAGCTCTTGTTAATCTCTCTGAAAAAAACAAGCCAAATAAAATGCAGTAGAGTTTTATGGTCTTGGGTTTTATTCTGTGGCTGGATCATTTTTTATTTTTACCAAAGCTATGAAATGGTTGTTGGGCTCATAATTTGAAGGAAATACTTTGTAAAATAGTAAGCAGGTTATTCAGTTTTGTCTGTTGTCGCTAATGTGATTTAAAGCAGTTCTAAAAAAACATTTTGCAAATTTCCAGAGCTCATTACCTAATGCGCTGAATTACAGATGGAAAGAAATTATACAAGTATAATGGCTAATCCTATTGGGACCAGGCTGCAGGATCTTTCAAATGTGTGTATCCTAAGTATAATAGAAGGTGTAATTTTGAGGCACAAATGCTCATTCCAATGTTGGCCTTTGTTTGGAAACTATTTTACTGAACTCCAGAATGCCTTGCACAGAAATTCAACAGATCAGGTTATGTTGGACAGGAAAGGTGTTTCTTTCTTTTCTTTAGCAGTAACATCAACAGGTTTTCCAGTGGCCTGTAAGCTTGTTTGCAGTTTGAAGACTGGAGGACTGCTTTTCTTTTAGGAGAATGTTGTGCAATCAGATGCTAAGTTCTGATGGGAAAAAAGTTGTAGCTGATGGGGAATTTTTGTTTCTAGGGGAAAAAAACCAAAACTCTCTTAGCATGACATGTTTGGATCTAAAACAGTTTCCTAGTTCTGATTTTTGCTAGCATAAGCTTGTATTAAAATATATATATATGTACATCTAGAACAAAATGTTACACTGAAACTAAAAAGTAAGACTTTTCCAGAAATGAGTTGCAGAATCTTGTGACTGTCTTTTGGCTTTTTTCCACCTCAGAATATGAAGGGATTTAGATGTGGGATATTTGGCATAACAGAGAATATAATTCTAGCTGAATTCTAGTCTCTGCAAAGCAGCCAGATAAAAGATTGTAATCTTGATTTTAAGTTTTTAAAGTTCAGACCTTGTAAGGTGCATTTTACAAAGCGTTGTTGAAGCATTTGCTGGTTGTTGCAATAAGATTTGAGGCAATAAATTGTGTTACTTAAAGAAGTTTTGGATTCTAAGCCAAATAATTTATTTCCAAGGTGATGTGACTGGTTTGGTGGACTCTACCGACATTAGTTCGGCACTGTTAATATTTGTGGTACTTTTTTCTGTCTTGAGTTTCCAATTTAGGTGTTACTCCAAGACATTATATCTGTGGTTACTGCACTGTTGCTGTTTGTCTTTCCCTTGCTTGAAGCCGGTGTTTAGGAGTGAACAAACCATCTGTTGTGAGGAATCTATTGAAGAATTAATTTAGGAAACAGTCAGTCTTTCAGGGTTATTTTTAATGATGGAAATTACTCAAGGAGGAAGAAAAATATTGCTGATTACATCTGTACCAAATGTTGTAGGTGTGTAATGCCATTCCATTAGGCTGCTCCAGGTCTTGCTAGGGTTTCCATTTCAGCTGGAAGATGTCCCTTCACTTATCTGGACACTAAGTCTACTATGAGCAAACACTTAGAACTCTCTTTCACCTTGTTGGCATAGTCATTTGCATCTGAGAGTCATCTGCAAACTCTGTGGTGGTGAAAATGGGCTGAAATATATGGTGTGACACAGCGACCCTTATTGCCAACAGGAAAGGACATGCAGTGGGATCAGAGCAGATACGTTGAAAAAAACCAGTATTTAGTCTGCAGTAAGAGACCTTTGCACCAAGCTAGGATAATTTCCAAAGTGTTACAGTATTTTTTCCTCCTTGATTTTTAAGTCCCAAACATTGCAATGGAAGTGTATGTTATATAAATTGCACTGGATGTCAGAAATCAGTTTTCAGGTAAATATCCTGGCACAAAAGCTAAAATCTGTTAAATCTGGGAGTGTATCATGAAGAATTTTGGTAGAACGTATGGAATGAAGTTGCTGTGGTATAATACAGATACCAGAATGGATTTGCACTGAAATGCTCATACCATGAAGAGCAAAGTGTTTTCCTTTCTTAATTTCCAGTGTCAGAGATGTTCTTACATGAATTAGACCATCCATCAGGGGAGAGGTGCCTGCTTGACATAATACAGGCTGAATATTGCTTTGGGATCAAATCAACACCTCTCTTGTTTTCAAGAAACAAAACATATATTGAAAGAAAAAAAAAGTGCAATTTAATATTATCTGGTTTGCTTTGCTTACTTTCAGGTGAATGCCAAAAGTAAAACTTAAAGAACTTTGGTCAATCATTCAATGATTGGAATCATCAGTTCAGTTGAAACAACATGCTGCTTTAAGGCCTGTTTTTAAATCTAACCTGTTCAGGCTAGAAAGGAGCTTGAAAATAAAACAACATCAGAATCTTAATGTTGCAAACACCTACATATTCCCACTGAGCAATTCTGCTGCTTAAATATTCTTTGCTCTTCCGGTTCTGTATCTGCCTGTAGTCTTCAGGACGATTCCTTGGAGATCAAGGAGTCAAGCCAATCAACACAAATACAGAAGTGTTGACAGCAGAGAAGAAATCTGCCTCTTTGCAATCGGAATCTTGGGCTTGTCTGAGTTTCAGTATTGTGAAAAAGTCTGTAGGATGGGGCTCTGAGGACTGCGTTGAGTTTTTCATTTTCCTGAACAGAACATTAACATGAAAGTCCAAAATCATAACTTAAACAGGTGCACTCCTTTTGTAATTCTTATTTACTTCTTGCTAGTTGATTAGACTGTTTGTCTTGGTTTGACTCACAAGATTAATTTTAATTATTAACATGTTTCTTTCTGTTTCTTATTAGTTCATTTGGTGATTTGAATATTTTTGCTTTGAAAAAAGGTGTAGATGCCATCAATAGAAATGGATTTTTTAACTGTGTTCATCACATTGACTTTGCCAGAGAGGTTGATAGGTCTGAAAGTTTGGGGAAAGACAAATAATCATAGTCTTTTTTCAAAAGATTAAACAAAGGATTTTGGCTTTGTACAGATGAATATAGAGAATATTTAATATACTCATAATAAATTGCATATTGATGGCATCAGCTATTCATGAAGAAGAGTTGCACAGATTAAAATATATTTATAAAAATTAATATTTTTATTGAAATATACTTGTCTTTCTATGCTATTCTGCAAGTTTCACGTCTAAAATTGAGCATAAATATTCAATAAGGTTCTTTAATACGTTAAAATTCTACGTATATGAAAGTCTTACCTCATACTTGTCAGATGAAATTTGTTTCCTGCAATAGGAAAATAACAGGAGTTTTCTTAATTAAGTAACGTTTTCTTATTCAAATTCATTTGTTCTCATTTAGTCATCATTTAAAGAAGAGGTTGTAGAGACAAGTTGCATACCTGTATGCCAGGATGATCAGGTCAAAAAGCTGTTATTAATAAAGTCTTTCTGTTACAAATGTATTCCAGACAATTCCATCTATTTTGTTCTCATCAGAATCAAATTATAGCAAATACTTGCTTTACCCAGGATCCTCTGTTCCCCAAGAGCCCTTCAGCATTACTTGTAGCACTACCTGGAAATACTAATGAATTTAGAAGTACTGAAAGAATTTAGGCTGATTACATTTAGTGCCTTTTTTCTTCTGAAGGTGTCTCAGGCTCACTTGTCTTTCCTTAAGTGGAGCATTTCTGGAGGTTTTTCCATTTGCACACTTTGCATGTGATGCCTTCCAGGATAAGACCTGTGCCATTGACAGTCTGCAAATTAGAAAAGAAAAACCAAACTCTTATGTCAAAACTGAAGATGGAAAAGATGTGAAAATATCTTTAACGTAATTTCTGTGAGTAAGGCACATAGCAAGAAAGTCTACTGAGGGAAGGTGAGTGACGAGCTCATTTCTGTGGAATTTTGGGTAGGGATATACAAAGTGCTGTGAATGCTCCCCACCCCTGTCAACTGGAGAGATCGATGCTACAGCAAACCTTCTTGTTGGAGACTTAAAGAAATATTTCCAAAACTTCATGAAGAATGAAAAATGTGAATTACTAATGGCGTGAATGGTTGGCTGAAATGGTTTTGGTGTGCAAAGTGGCAGATGTAATGTCATTATGTTGAACACAGCTTGGGAAAGCTGAGGACTGTAAGCATTTTATGTTCTGAATAAGTTATTAAGAAGTGTAATAAAAAAATGAAACTTCTAACACCTGCATAAATAGAGCCAGTGCCAGGTTTGGAGTGTGCAGGAGCCAGACTTGCTCTGCAGTGAGTACAAGGCGTGTGAAACTTGTTGCCAAAAGGTATTGCAGTTGCTTATGGTTTAAAGAGAGGCTGAACGAATTCATGGATGAGAAAGTCACTGGGCATTATTTAGAAACTAAAGGCAACTGAGGGATTCCCTCAGCTTGAAAGCATATGGAGTATTAACAAGAGTAACTGTATTTGGGAATATTGTGCTTGGTTTTCCTGTTCTTGGTCATCTTTTCACACCTCTGTTAGGAGTAGGATCTCAGGCCAGGTGGGTCTTTGCTTTGCAAGAGTACTGCAGCTCTCATGGTCTTTCCTTCCAGAACACCATCTGCCACATATGAAAGGTCAGTTACAAAAATAAACCAGCAAATGGCAGAAAGCGCAGTCTATTAGAAAAATCCTGTGGTGTATGTGGGAAGAAGTCAGTAGACCAGTCACGTATCCATCGTGTCTGGCTGTTGTCTCTTCCTCTCTGCAGAACAAGGCCGAGTTTCAACAAGAAGACAAAGAAATGCTGGAAGGAAGATTAGGGCAGGGCCTCTGAGTTTGTGCTCCTACAGAGGGTTGAAAGGAATTACAGTCTGTTTCTTATCCCATGCTCTGGTACAAAAGGCACAGGTGGGAACATCTGGAAAGGAGTGGGACATCTCAGAATGGTGTTTGGTTTTACTTAGTGACTTGCATTCCCTGCTCCCGATTCCGTGTCCCTGAGTTCCTGCATCGCTGCTCTCCGTGCCCTGTGCCAGCGTCAGCGCTTTCTCTGGGGTTGGGGCTGCTCTGCTTCATTCCCAGGCTGGTGTATGGAAAGGGGAGGAACAAGGGCTTCTCCTGAGGGCAGGACCTTTCAGATCTTGTTTTGCTGTTTCTGTACGAAGTGGCAGCCTGTCTTTTTTAGCTGAGATTAGTGGGCACGAGCTTGTCAGCAGCAGCACTCATTTTCTGGAAGCAGGATGTGGAAAAGGCAGTTGCAGGGGGCAGGTTAAAACACAATCCAGTAAGAAGTTGTATGTAGAAAGCAACGTGGACTTCAAACTCTCAATGCGCCTCCGTATTACTGCCAAACAAGCCTTGCTGAAAAGTACAAAGTATGCATACTGGATCATCCTTTGGGAATAAATGGCACATGGAGCCTCATTTTTACTTCAGTCAGTTGCTTTGTTATACTGGCCCTCTGTCTTTGGAGGACCTGAATTTGTGGAGGCAGAAAAGGTATCAATGTCCTTTCCCCTTTTCTTGAAAGAATAGGCTTTTGGATCTTTTTATTTTTCAGTTTCTGAGGCTGTAAATCAGAGAAGTGTTGTATGGAACTGGAAGCATGGAGGTCTTTAACTTCTATTTGTCCAGCCATCGGAGTATTGAAACAGTATGATTCGGAAAAAATCCTATCAAACCCCTTCAAACTTGGCAAAGTTTTGCCAATTTATTGTGTCATAGTTAGAATTTTTAAAGAAGCTGCATAGAATCCATGCTTGCTTGTACAGGCACGGTGCAGTGTGACCTGGCCCTTACATTGCAGAGACGTGTGTCTGAACAAGGAGCATGGGGAGAGGGCAGGGAGGAGGCTGAAGTGTTTATTTGGGTCCTCACCATATTGAATTAAGGGATCAAACTCTCTGTTCTGGGCCATGGCTACCTGGAGGCAGCACACAGTGGTCCAGCAGCACTTGGCAAGGATGACAATGCCATCTACTTTGTCCCTAGATGTCATCACAGAGGTCTCTCTTCCTGGTGGAAGAGCAGGCAATATGGTTGCCCTTAGATGGCTGTGATTCTTCTAATTGTAAGCAATAGTTTTTGAGTGGGTTTTTTCCACACCAATTTTTGGCAGTCTCTTAGGACCATGGAGTTGTTTAGACCTCTAAAGTGGCAGAAGCAGCAGCGACACTCAGTCTGACACAGGCAATTAAATATTATATTTTCAGGATTATAAAGGCAAGGCTGCTTTAGAAAGAAAAATCAGAGGAGAATTATGATTGCCCATGAAGCCTAGGTAACACGTGTAATATTTAAGATATATATGCTTGGACAATGACTTGCATTGCAATGATTCAGGAATTGATTTGTAGAGGCGGGTTGTAATACTTTATGTTTTTAATTACAACTGATAGCACTGAAGCCAACAGCAAAAAATAGTGTGATGGAAACCCAGCTAATTAGGATCTTAAACCCAAACCCAGCCCTCTCTAGAGGCAATGTTGTTAACTATTTTTCCGTTGTTGCAGAGCATAGATTCAGTTTTAGTCCATAATAAAAGATGCTGAAATAGATTTCCTAGAATTGTCTGTGTGAATAATCATCCTCAGTGGCTGTGAAAGTGTAGGGGAATATCTGTTTATAAAAGTTGCTCATTCTCTGGCAATCAGCGTTTACTCCTTTTAGAGAGAATTTAAGATTGACTGGCGTATTTTCTGTATCGTATGTTGGAGTGTAGAAAACTCTTAACTATTTATGAGTGTAAGTTGCACTCCTAATTTCTGTCCAATTTCTGAACTTCACTTTGGATGATCGTGAGGTATCCTCAACAAAGTTCCACTGATTGTGATGCGACTTAGTTAATAACTCATATAGAAACTCTTTAATAATGAGTCACTGAAGTTAATTGATTCTTTAAGTACCCAAGTTGGATTCCACTGTCTTATTTTATGGATGTACATTTTGTTAATAACAAGAGAATCTTTCTTAAAAAATATTTTAAATATTTCTAAATAGTAGGCTTTTGACCGCTGTTAGGGGGATAGCTTCTGGAATATATCCTTCAGTGCAATCCAATACCCCAGGTGTAGAACAACAGAGGAGTACCTGCCTTGGAGCAAGAAGTTTTCTCTCTCCTTGTCGAAGGAGAAAGGAAAGATGTGAATGAAAAAGAAACAAAACAAACCAACCAACATATGCAGTGGCATTTCCTAGGAAGGCTGACATGGCTGCTAAGATAAAGACGCTTGCAAATTCTTAGAAATTACATTCCTTGTGGAATTGCCTGGGCAGATATTAGCATAGGATTGTTTTTTGGTTAAGCAACTCAAAGAAATGTGCCTTCACTGTATCTCCATCTAAATAAAAAAAAAACAACAGAAGCACTGAAACCCCTCTTTTGGCCCACAATATTTTTTCTTTCTAGAAAACTGGGCCTAGCCTGCTCTGCACCTGAGCATCTCTTCCTTAGGCTGACTAGTCAACCAGCAGGTTTTCCATCGACAAGGATGAGGCTGTTGTGATAGTATTTAGAGAAATGGTCCTTGACCTTCTAAGCCTCTCAGAAGCAGTGGTTTAGAAATTCATAGCCTTTAAAGTCATGCTTTTTGAGAGCCAGTATATCAGCCAGGAATTCACCCAGCTAATGCTTTCTATTGTCTGTGGTTTTATGCGTAAAGCTCTGTGTTTAGTTAATGCTTTGCTATTTCTTCCCGTTTATTTAACCTTTGTTTGAAACACTGAGGTGGTTTCATTGCGGTTGCCAGATGCAAGAGGCATCTTTTTGTGTTTGTTAAACGGGCAGTGATGTTGTGTTTCAAGTACTCCAAAGGTTTCCCTTTTTAATACTGTAAAACAGGAACAACAAAACCAGAAATAACTACAGTTGAACTTTTAAAGCTTTTTATTTTTTTTTTCCAATGCTCCTGCCACCCAGGTGAAAACAATTGATGCTTGTTCTTTGTTCTGTAGATTTGACTAAACCTGGTGCATTTTGGTGCAGGTGGAACTGAAGTCTGGGTGAACCTTTCACTGATAACATTTTTATGCATGGCTTGTTCCTATTATGGCTCTTTGTGGCTCTGAGCATTGTTGGTGTTTCAGATCCCAATTCGTACTTGGGATTGCCATGTTTTGCTATGTAAAATTAATAAAATTAAGAAGGAGAAAATAGGATGAGTAAGTGAGTTTGGCAATATTTTGTCTTTTTAGTTTTGAGATGCTCTGATCACCTTTCCCACATCCTGATGGGCAGCACGCAAACCATACCAAGGGAATAATTACCATTAGAGAGTAATGCTGAGGAAGGGCTAAATTTTATAAAGGAATGACTCAGGCCTGCAAAATCCTGCATGGAGAAAACAAGCTAAAGGCTGTATAAACGTGATTTCTGTATTGTCCATCGTGCTGTGGTTACTCGGTGAGGGTTGACACTGCCGTGGAGAGCAGGAGTCAGCGCACGCTGTTCCGTGCCTTGCCTGTCCGCGGCTGGAAAGCCATGCGGAGCGTTCTGTCACATGTCGAAATGCCGAGTTTTCTGCTGTTTGTGTAAGCTGTTCCCATTCTGTCTCATTTTTCTCACAAGTGGCATTTTGTGGAGAGTATCCCAACAATTTTATTTCTGAACGTGCAAGGGGAAAATATCTTTATTCTCCCCGTTGTGGAGAAAATAGCCATTTTATGTCGACCCACACGAAGTAAAACTACTTTGGTGGATATGAACTGAGCCTCCTGAGGACTTCTCTTTCAAGACAGACTGCTTCTCCCATAATCACAATTTGTAAGCTACTCTTAGTAAGACCTGCTCAAGTTTTACTTCAGAAGAGCTTCTGGGCCCTTGAGTATCCAAGCTCTACTGACATCCACACACCAGATCTGCTGTGGGATTTGGAGGCAGTTTAGAGTGGCCGAAGCGACCATATTCCCTCCTGGAGCTAAACTGTGCATGCCATTTTCTGTAGGGTTTGATCTGCGCTGTTAAGTGCTCTGTATTTTCTTTACCTTCCTATTTAAGGACTGTTAGATGGAATTATTTTTCAAATATAACTGCTCAGTCTCTGCTTTCCAGATGATGTATTACGGTGTTAAACTTCTGGTTTAAACATCGCTTATAATCCTAACCTCACACAGTTACAGAGCCCAACTTCACCCCTGAGGAGTTCCTGTAGAGCAGGTGGCAGGACACTGGCAGGTTAATTTATGTAGTAAAGCCTCCAATTCTGTCGTTAATTCTGGTTGCCACTGTCTGCTTCTGTGGCTAGAACTTAGACATTGCCATCAGCATTCCACCATGAAAATATGGGATAAAAATCAAGACAAATGGTCATAAATTAAAAAAACTTGGGGCTTTAATCTAAAAGTTAGTTTTCAGTTAATGGCAGGAGGAGGGTTGTTGTTTGACCTACTGCAGTGGAAATGTAATTTCAATATGGGATTTTCTGGCTTTATTTGTTGTTAATTGCATAAACAACTAGAAGAAAGGATGGGGAGAGTAAAGTTAATTTGAGAAGAGATAACTCTTCTGAGACAAATCTTAAATCTTGCTGAAACAGGGAGGTTAAAATACTACTCACTGAGCACTAAATTTAACTTTCCCAGTATTTCTTTCTTGTAGGCTGATTAAATTTTCTAGTCTCAAGGGAAGCAAGGTTTTTTTCCACACTGTGGTAATGCTTGGTATTCAATATCCAATTTAGGTTGTTTGTTTAATAATTCAATATTTGTGATGAATCTTGGTAAGTGAAATTTTTGCTTATACGTCTGAGTTGTTGTTGAAAAGTGTATTAATATCATATCTTAAGAGTGTATATATACATTTATGTCTTACATACTTGTTTTTCAATAAATAGTGTGATTCCACAACACATCTCTGTTTCCAGTTTCATAATTATATTGCCAACATTTATAAGACACCACGGGACAAATTTTAAATGATCAATATGGTGTCCAGTAAAATATTCTTAAGAGCTTTGATTCTGATAGAAAAAATTACCATAATGCATAGGAAAAGATAATGGCTATTCTTCAATCAGCTACTTCCTAGTCTCCTGTGACCTTTAACTCCCAAGCTATCAGATAAGGTTTTCCAGTTAGCAGCTGCATTCCCTCTCAAGAGAAAGCCCTGATAAACTAATTCGAGTCTGAATTTTTTCTTGACTTACCCAGGAGTCTGTTGAGGTGTCTTTATTGAAGGATGACCCTGAAAGACAGAAAATAAGGGAAGTTTCAGGCAATATTTATTGGGGCAATGAAAAAAAGGGTTTTTTTTCCTCAAACATGCATGTTGCTTGAATGAAACCTGCTTTAGGCACTTAGAGCTGCTTGTTTACATATTTCCCTTCTTTCTAATTTAAGTCCCTTTAATCCGGTTACTGGAAACTGCATGTGCTGAAACTGAAAGGCAAAATGTCATCTCGCAGTGGAAAGCTGGATGGCAAATGGGCACAGGGCAGCTCAGGAGAGCAGCAGGGCGGGCAGAGGGGTGTAGAAAAATAGACTGGTTGGACAACATAAACCTGGGGAGGTAGAAAGCAGCTGAGAGAGGAACCAAAGAAAGGAGAAGTACCTCTGGATGATGTGGTTGTGAGAAAATGTTGTGTGTACAGCCTTGGAAAGGGGAGAAATTTTGTAGGGATTAGATCAAGGGGAAGGGAAACCATGAGTGGGGTATCAGAGACATGAGAGCTGAAACAAGATGAAAGAAAATCGTGGAGACAACATCTTTGTCACTGGTAGAAAATCTTGGACAAAATGTCCTTATTGCCCCTGATAACAATGCCTCATTTGGGCTCAAGGTTATTTCTTTGCTCAGAAGTAGCAGTTCCCAAAGGGTTGCTTTCAATTAAATGCTACAGGTTGTGGATTTGTTGGCAACTGTCTCTATTTAAACATAACTGCAGTCATGGAAGGATGGAATGGTCGTAGAAGACAATCCCTCGCAGGAGTCTCAGGACAGAAAGATGTCATGAGCAATGTGAAAGTACAGCTGTGAACTTTATGTTCATACAAGCTGACTTTAACTTGTGTTTGTGGGTGCAAACCTGGTCGGAGCCGGCTTCTGATGCACTTCCACTTGTGACAGTATCTGCTGAGTGCTCGAATCCTCCCACTGTGCCTGCTGTGCATTTCTGCACAGGTCTCACTGCAGTTCCAACACTGGATTTGTGTGTGTATGTTAACTGGGGGTGAAAGCCTGGCCTTCCCCACTGTGTTGTTTGACTGTATCGTACCAAAGTGAACATGTTGATCTGCTCCCAACCCACTGGGGCCTCTTATGCTTCAAGGTTTTGAAAATTGCTCCCAGCGGTCTCTTAATCTTCTTCAGAGTGCACATTTCCAGCCCTGAGTATGCATGGTGTGAGTGCTGTAAAGCCTGTAGGTCTAAAGCTAACGGGATCCCTCCTACGATCAGTGGAAAGGGAGTTTGCTCCACGGAATGGGAAGTTCAGTGGCTACATCCAACTTCTTTCTAGAAAGACTGATGGCTACCTGGGGAACCAAGGAGAGAAGCACATTATGGTAAATTATTATTTGTGAACACCCTGTGAAATCTAATCTTCCAAACACTGTCATTTACCAATTCCCAATTTGCTTTCTGCCCATGTGGTTTCAGCGGCATTAGTTGCAGTTGGCCGGTTTAGCAAACATTTTTTGTCATTATGTGTATTTGCTATTACATTCTTCCAAGTGTAAATCATGGAAAGTAAAATCATTCGGCGGTTGAATAGTAATAAAAGTATCTCAACTTGATGTTCTAGAGATGTCTATACAGCCATTTATAAAAAGAATAAAATGAAGGAAAGAAGAAAGGAATATCAGAGGAAAAAAATACGTGTTTTTGCAAGTTTTTAAAGCTGCTGTACGTTTTAATAGTTTTCTTTTTCACCAAAAGAAATTAATATCTTTTTCAGTTTGATGAATTTAATAAGTAGATGATACTATGCAGAATTTATAGTTACAGCTTTTTTAACTGCAGCTGAGTAAATTCTCAAAGTATTTCTTGTTTAACAAAATGAAAGATGATAGTTTTTAAAAAAGATTTCTTTGGGATGCATCAAGTTTTCTTACAGTTTTCAGACTTTAAGATATTCCAAGAATAAACAATGTCATGCATCTTTTCTCATGGATTTTGTTCCTTCTGGTGAGTTTTTTAAACAGTGTGTTAAAGTGGAACATGTCATCGTTTTTCACTGTATTTTTTAAACAAAATTCTTTCACATGTGAATTCAGTACCATTCATAAATGCTTGTAGTCCATTATTAACTAGATGATGTTAATAAAGGATTCTTAACGCATTTACCAAGCATCTTAATTAATATTGGTAAAACCTTTTTTAATCAATATTTCCAGTTACCAATATTACCAATTCTACCATTTTATCAATTACCTTGGGAAGTAATGCATGATTCAGTTCCAGCTTGCTGGCTCTTTATCAACCCTGCTCAAGGCTGCTGGCTGTCAGGGTCTGATGCCTCCCATGCCTGTGCTTCTGCCTTTACCTGTTGAATATGATTTTGATGACAAATGAAGTGAAAGTTCCTGTATGGAATAATACTTTTACACCATGGCAACAGTATGAAAACATTACTGCTCTTCCTGCACTCATTTTCTTCTACTGGCTAGAAAAGTGGTTTGTGACTGGGGACTTCGGGAGACTTGGGAAAGCGGAGAATTGAGCCTTGTTGGGGTTGTCTTTTTTTTCCCCCTTTCACTAGATCTCTGGGCTCAGTGTAGGTCAAAAGTTCCAAGACAGAAATTATGCATAGATTAAAATTACCTAGTACAACTAGAATGCATGGAATCATAGAATGTTCTGAGTTAGAAGGGACCCACAAGGATCATTAAAGTCCAGCTGCTGGCCCTGCACAGGCCAGCCCCAAGAATCACACAAACTCCCCCTAAATAAATAAGCAAAACCCCCAAATAGCCCAGCTTTGACATAGAGATGCATAGAACTTTTTTCTCCTCAGTAATAGCTCTACAGTTCTCTCTTGCAGCGGGTTAAATTGAGCCCACTGTGGGCATTGGGACATTTGTCTGTAGAAAGGTTCCCAAACACTTCCTTTGCTCTAATGATAGATGCTGTTTGTAAAAGCATGAAAGCTCCTGTGCTGTGGAGCCAAAGGCAGAGCTGGAAGCCTGGGTTCCCAGAGTGCTGGCCCAGTCCTAGGTGGGGCTGTCACAGCAGAGCTGTGCTGGCATCCTCGGCCTGGCCTGGCTGCCGTGGGGCTGCTGGGCTGGGCTGGGCTGGGCTGGGCTGCTCCTGGCGAGGGTGCTGGGGCCAGAGACCCGTGGTGGAAGTTGGCTGACAGCATGAATAACTGGCTGGAGGGGGAAGGTCAAAGTGTCTGATAACTGGGGCTTTCTAGTACTTTCCAACAGTAACTGCAAGAGGTATTAATTTTGTCTGTCAAAACAGACTAAAGACGTACTTAGGAGCTGAAGATTATTCATTTAAATTATGAAAAGGCTGAAATTACAGTGATGGATGTTTTGGAGGATGCAAAAGGGGACTAGGTTCTATTTAAATATGAATCCACTGTGGAGCTGTCATAACATCCCTTACCGTAAAAAGTGGAATTGCTGAGCTGCAAGATTTGTTTTCTGAAACTATGCTTAGGACTTATCCGGTCTTCTGCTTCAACAGTATTTCTCAGATTAGGGAGTTTAATCTTTTTAAGCCTGGCTGTTTAGTCAGTAGTGACCCTCGTGGCAGTTGTGGCATGAGAGCTTTCTGTGCCGCTCTGAGCTTTGGCTGGATCCCACGGGAGCTTCATAGATTATGTGAAAGGAACTCAAACCTCCAAAAGGACGTCCTCTAGAATTATTGATTTTGAAGAACAGGAAATGCAGGTTAAGTGCATTCATTCTTCTCAAGGATCCTCTGGGCCCACCAGTAGGTGCATTTGTCTTTATGAAGGGCTGTTTTGTGCACCAGACATGATGCACTTCACGTCTCAGCTGCAATGCAATGGTAGTGATAGAGTAGATGTTAATATCCTGTAAACGAACGTGGACTGTTTCAATCCCAGTTCAGCTTCTTTTTCTTCATTTTAAAGTACTATCTTAGGTGCCTTAAGCAAATACAATTATATTCTTTTAAAGATTAATTTTTAACTAGTAATGGTTCCTTTTTAGCAGTTGTCTGATCCTGCTGTGTGAGATGCAGTTTGTCTGGAGTCATCTCTAGTTTGTTACAGTAAAGGGACCCATGCTGAAGGTCGGGGTATCCCCCACTAACACGTACAACTGATGTTTGTGCTGTTTCCTGTTGGACCTGTTGCAGCTTTTATAAACATAGTTCTTTTTAAAAGCCTCATAAAGGTGTACTTAAAATGCATAATGTGAATTTAAAGGATAGCTACATTGGTGTATCTTCTGGGGAGAAAAAAGAGACTGAGTTTTTGCAAATCTTATGTTATGGTCTTGCCTTTATGTGCTTTTCTTGTGGTTGTTTCTTGGCTGGGTTTTTTGTGTGGTTTCAGGTTGGTTTTTTGTTTGTTTCTTTGGGTTTTTTTTGGTTTTGGTTTTTTTTTCATGTGTTTCATGTGCTTTTGTTTCATTTTTATTTCTGCTCTGTTCCTCTCTTCTTCCTCTGTTTTCTAACTGCTGATCTTGCAGAGGAAAACCAAATTTTATTGTGAATGGTGCAGAAAAAAAAGCCATCAACTAGTAAGGAATTACTGCTAGTAGATCCATGCTTCTGGAATACTGGAGTTCTTTCCCCATTTTAGTCACTGCAGGTTTAATTAGTGCTTCAAAAGTCAGAACCTCCAGGAATTTCCAAGTACTTCTCTGCAGCTTTCCCCATCTTCTAAGAGAAAAAAGTCTAGGAAAAACTTGGGAAAGGGTTTTACAAAATACCCTCTTAATTGACTGGGATAAAACAATTGGGAGTGCGTCAGGAGATACGCAGACATCTTATCTAAGTCTAGAACTTTGTTTGAACTTTGATTGAGATTTAATGACCTTTTAGATATGCTTGATCCCATTATAGCCTTTAAAATGCTCAAGGCCAGGCATTTTTGAACAAAAGTGGTGAATAATTGACTTGGCTTTAACATAAGTATGAGGCTTCTCCACCCTAGGAGTTCCTATCTGGACCTTGACTAAATAGTCCCTCCAGGAGAGCCCTGTAGGCTCAGACAGCAGCTTGGTGTGTGTTTGCTCAGACAGATACTGCTGCTTTCTGCAGCTCTCTACAAACCAAGGGACTTTTAAAAGACTTGATGGCTACAGACATCTTGGCACAGAAGGGGGCTTTGTGAAAAGCACGTGTGTTGTCTTGCAGCAAAAGTGGCCTTTCTGTAAGAGACAGGACATCTTTCTCTAAGAACATGCATGGTTTGCCTGTCAGTAAGGTCTGTATGGTTCACCTTTCCGTGTTTCTGTGCATATTCCAGGATGCTTATGAATACTTCTGTGGTATTCTCTCTACCCTCTGGCTCCCCCCAGTCTCCATTATTAAAAGATCATGCACATAATTAGTTAAAAACTTGCCTTGGATTTAACAAGTTTCCTTTTTGGAGAAGGATTGCAATTTCTGTGGTGAGACAAAATTTCTCTTTTCTTCAGTGCACATTACAAAATGCAGGACTGGCTGACTTGTGAATTCAGCAAAAATAAAATAACTTATTCCAATCTTTTTAGACTTTTAAATACCACTATCTCTCCTACTACCCATCTTTGATTTATGGCAGTTCTGCTTGTTGCAGGGATTGCAGTGTCTTGTAGTAAGAGTCACCAGCCTGCTCCTACCCCTTCCTTGCACAGATCAGATGGCTGTGCAGTATTAGTAGAATGTAAACTAGCAGTTTAAATGAGATTACTGGGATTAGTCATCTGGATGGAAAAGATTTAAAATGGCCTTGATTGAGGTCCTTAGGCTTGTGAAGTAGGCAGCAAAGTCATTATGGACAAAGAGGAGAAATGAGAAATGGAAAATGGATACAATGTAACAATGGATTTGTTGTATGTTTTGGGTATTTCAAAAGAAATAAAGGCATTATATTGCCTTTCATTGCTCTGATCAGCATGGAGGTTTTCTTGTGGCAAGAGGTAAGAGAAACATACCATGAAATAATTTCTTTTTAAACAGGGAGTTTGAGAACAGTAAGAAATATTTTTGCTGTGGAAATCAAGTGAAGGAAATGTACTTTCTCTCTAAATATATCTGTATAGTGCCATGTGTGTCTCTTTTACTTGCTTAAGACACCTTTCATCTCGCTATTTTTATATTACAGCAAAAAGACTTTTATATTGGGCCAAAAGACAGCATAGGAAATACAGATTAAGACTCAGTGGATCTACACAAGTCCTGTGTAATCAAGGTGTTGAAATATTGAAGTAATAAACTCTCCCCCCCAACTTCACACCTTGGAAGTAGTCTGTGCTGAGTTTTATTCTTGGCTTGTAGCTTGCTATTTCCACCTCCTCAGTCTGATAGCCGTTGTCTAAGGAATATTGGAATTTGTCTTTATTTTTGGTCATTTCCTCTCCCTCATGTGCAGTATCAAAGTGTTGTCACCCAGTTCTCTTCTGCTACCATGTGTAGCTTTTCTCCTTTGTTCTGGTGTAAGAAGTAAGGAGTTTTTTTTTTGTTGTTGTTGTAATTTTCAGTAATTAAACTGATTAGAATTAAACTGGTGGGGAAACTGCATTTGATTACACAGGCAATACAGAGGAGGTAAAACTCATCTAACTAGGTTCCTTTTCAGCCTTTAGGCTTTTAATAGCTAAGTTAATTTCCTAGAGGAGTATGGGCTGATTGAAGGAAAAACTATAATCATTAATTGCAGTAGATTTAATTTGTTTGAAGTATAAAGAAAAGGCTGCCTGAGACTTTGGGGGAGGAAAAGAGCCGTGCTCCAGTGCAGTCCCTCATTCCAGCCAGATCACTGTGGGTTTTGCTGCCTCTGACATGTTCTGGTAACCTTTTGGGACTGTTGGTGGGTTTTATAGGTATTGGTAGGCATGATATCAGCATTATGTGAGGTAAATTAACAGGACATCTTTCCCTGCAAATAATGACCATAAACTTAAGCAGGGTATTCAGTGATGTGGGATTTGGACTGCAATCTCCCTACCTGATGCTTCAGGGACAGCAGATCTTCTCTAGCTCCTCTGAGCTGTCTCTTTGCTGATGTGCATATAGAATGTGTGATTGATGTGGCTGCTTTTCAAGAGAAAACAGAATTTTCCATATTCGCTGAAGTTTGGGGGGTTTTTTTGCCTTGTAATTTATTTCCCCCTCATGATTAGAGCATGTGACTGGTGTTCTGGGGCCTCTCTCTATTAATTGCCACTAGAAAAGTAATTTTATATAGAGCTTTAAAAGATGATTCATCTTTTTCTTTTCTGAACAGCTATAAAAACATACTTTACCTGCCTCACAGATGTGCTTGTGTATGGTATAAGATGCCTGTAATATCCTTTGACATTACTGGTCTCTGCGTTCGTATAAACAACATTTATACTTTGCCTAATTTTGTCTTTGTTTTCTTAGTACATTTTTCAGAATTACTCAGCTGCCTCATAAATCATTCTAGCAGTATTAGAATAGTGAAATGAAGTGTTTGCTCTGCACAGATTAGATTATAGCATCCTTGTTTGTATTTCCTAGATGTGGAATAGACCACTGGGAGTTACATACTAATCCTGGATTCAAAAGGTCTATGTGAAAGCTTGGAGCTTCTTATGATCTTTATTTTTCCTCAAGGTAAAGTATAGAAGGAAAAATAACTCGTTAAAATATCATCTTGTTGACAGCAAGGCATTAGGAAGCTGCTCTAGATGGACTGCATATATTGTAGCATTTTGGAGAAAATGATTCAACTTGGGCCAGCGTGGTTTTTGAACCAACGTTCATCCCAGCAGGGTTTTTGAGCTACATGTGTTTGTCTCCCTTTTTGCCTTACAGAAAGATTGGTAAACCAAAAGCATAGAAGTCCTTATTTAAGCAGCACTTTAAAAATGCTCAGTAACAGCACAAAAAAGGAGCAGCATACTTTGAAGTGATTAATCAGCTTTCCCCAGTTTATCTTTGGTTTATTTATCTGTAGAAATTGTTTGTAGGATTTTTCTTTCTTCTTCTCAGTCCTAAGCTCTGATTCAGGAGCCACAGTCCTTTTTATTGAAATTCTCAGTGAGAATATTTTGTAGACTATACAAAATAGCTTGTGATTGAGTTGTGGCCCAGGCAAAGGGGCAAACGTGTTCACTTATTTGTTTTATGTGCTGATATTACTCTTGAATCAGTGGGCAAACTGTGACTAGAAGCAGTGAAAAAAATAGCAGCAAAAATAGCAAGTATGAGCAGTTCGTGCGGTTTTGGGTAGCAGTTATGGCTGAAAGGATTTGTGGTGGAAGTGCTTGTGGTGAGGGTGGTAAATTAACCACAAGCATCTTTGCCACCAGAGGGTGAATTCTCATCATCTGTCTTGGGTTCACAGAACACAGATGTCCTACGTTGCCACCGGACAGTGCCTGCCTGTCATCATTGGCTGTGTAGGGAAATCAGTTTTCCACACGTGTTCTCCGTCCAAACATCTTGTCTCCTCTAGCCTATGGAAGTATGTTGCCTAACTGGGAATAGCCCTACATGACAAGGTGGCATGAGTCCTGCTTGATACAGGCAACGTTTCCATATCTAAATTGACCAGTGGAATTAGCAGGAAGCAAGGACATGAATTTCTAAGGATGACCCACTGGTGCCTATATGATGAAGTTACTGATTAAGTGTTGCAACTTGATGATTATTTTTCTGTCTGCATGGCATTATCAGTGTTGACAGTGTGACATCCTGCCCTCCTGTTGTGCTTCACAGAAAATGAAAGCTCCTTGTCCAGCATAACCTCAGTGCATTTTTCATCAAAGCCTTAATGCTGCTTCTGCCAGATATTACCTGCTCGAATGCACAACCTTGTAACAACATTGCCTGTTTACTGCAAATTTTTGGGTAATAGCTTTAATCTCCTTTATCATTAAGAAGTGCCTGTAATCTTAGTGTTAAAGATGGATCTTAAGACTGTAACAGATTGACTCCTTGCTTACTGCTCAGGTAGCCATGGGGAGCCCAAGGAGCAGGTACACAGGTGGTGGCCAGGGAAATGGGGTGCAGGGCACTGTTTGGTGGGGGAGTAGCCACACAGCAGGGCTCGGTCTGATGGTTGTTGAGATAAATCACAAACCGTGAGCATCTGCAGCTAGGAAAGATTAGAAACTCTCCCCAAGCTGACAGGAGCAAAGAATTGTCCCACACAATCTAAAATCTGTCATTGCCAGGGATTTCATCTGGGCTCTTGGCTCTGTCACGCCTTTGAAAATATCTACAGGCTTTCCCATCATTTTGATTATTTGTGATCTTCGTTTTCTTTAAAGTTCCTGAATAGAGTTTTTAAAGTTTTCAGGGAATGTGAAAATGGTAAGGTAACAGTATTTTTTAACTGCATTTTTTTCAAATTTAGCTTATGTTTCTCCATTTTAAGATGTGTCATGGACTGTACATTCCGGGAGCAGTAAAATGGAGAGGATGATCGATCTGACTAAGCTGACTTACTTTTATCATAAAAGGGGCAATTTCTGATGTCTCTACAGTAAGTTGATGGCTACGCTTTATTCTTACTGTCTTTTATGGTCTTCTCCAGATTTTTTTTTAGGCTATAACTTTTTGAACCAGACAGTTAAGGTAAAGTGTAGATAGTATACTTGACAGCAGGATATAGAAATATTTGGGACAATATTCTTAGGGGCGCAGTGTATGATGTCCAGTCCATGTTTTACCATACTGCATTATCCCTGGTTAGACTGAAATACTGAGGTTATTAAGTTCCACCTTCCCTTACAAAGGAATACATGACTGTTGTTACACAAATATTTAGCCCTATAGGAGCACTTTGGGCCTGTGTTTGAAAACACCCCCCCCCGACTTTAAAATACATAACCAGATTCTCTGTTTCTTCTGTAATGTGGCTCCCACTGACCACAGTGGGAGCTGCTTCTAATTTCAGGCTATATAAAGAAAGGATCATTAAAGAGGTGATGCAACACGATCATATGCAGAGCGTGTTACACTCACCCAGTTGGACACATTTTAAAGTCGACTTCAGTGCTTTGCAGGCTCTTCAGCTCTTACAAGTCTGCGCTAGTTGCTTGCAGGAGCTTGTAACTCATTGTCAAAATCTTCCTTGCAGGCTGCTCTTGCAAAAACACTGCAATAACACCTTGCCTTCCTCTAACTTGGAGGCAAAAGTTGCAAGTGAAGTCTTGTTTGTGTAGCTGAAAAAAACCAAACCAAAACTCCAGGGCTGTTTTTGTTTTGTAGGACATCAGGTGTGCCTTTTTTTCTTCTCCTTGTTTTTACACTGAATTGTTCATGAGTGTTAATAGCCTAAGAAAAAACAGTGGTGTGGACATGTGCTACTTTGACTTGAAAATACTCCTGCTGAGGTTGCCCTGCAGCTGGAGCCGTGGCTGCCCTTGCTTGGTTTGCCTGTGAGTAAAGCAGGAGCAGTGTGGGATGTGCCTGCGCCACAGGGAAACTCTTCCTGCTGGTTACCCCATGGAAAAATGGCAGGACAAGGCCCAGGGTAGCTTCTTTTCAGCAGTGGTCTTTGATTTCATAACAAATTAGGGGTTTTTTGTATTGTTTTGAAGCCTGAATGTTGACTATCAATGTTTCAGGACTGAAATACTTCAGTTTTTCTTGCCTTTTAACTTTGTTTTCATTTTCAGAAGGTAACTTGCTTTATTACAGCTTTTTGCAGGCTGACATTTTCCTTAGAGAAGTCAAATATTAGGCAGTTATTTTGTAGGAAAATATTGAAATGAAACCTAGTGATTAGCTACACCACAAGTGCCATGCCAAAGTTGTAAAAATTAAAAGTAGAAGAAAAAGCTCATAAGATAGAGGTGGACTTTGGGAGGTTCAGAGCTGGCTGGAATTTTGAAAAGACAAAAGCAAAGAAAGCTTGAAGAACTTCACTCTGATTTTTTTTCCCTGTTTTCCAGATAACATATTCTAGTACCTTTGGGATACTGGAAAGATGCATGAGTTATATAAATTTCACTAATTATTTTGGAATAATTACTACCAAAACTGTTTTTCTAATTGTGCTGGTAGAACCTTGAACCACGTCTTACTTTATTTTGCATAGGCTTTTAAATATTGATGATGATTCTACTTAAATGGATTAATTATATACTGCAGCACTCTGATTCCCTTTAATGTTACATTTACAAACCACACAAATGGCCTAAACTGTGTGATGAAGAATGGGCTGTAGTAGACCTGAATATTTTTGTCCTTATTATTCTGCGCTGAAAGAAGCTCCTGTTGCTTTACATTTCAGCTCAGCTAGATTGTTAAATACCTTCATGATCTAGAAGGCAACTTTTAAGTGGCTGAGCAAACCACAAATTGATGCACAAAATGGATGAAATCTTAATTAATCTCTTTCCCTTTGTCTGGTAGTGCGTGTGACAATTTATCACCCTGTGTTTTAGAATGAAATTATTCCTGGTTCGTGCTTTTCTGATGTTTGCCGAAGTGAGAGGAAGGTGGACAATGAGCATGGCTTCTGCAAAGGGGCTCACACAAAACATGGCCATGGGTCCTTCTCTGCTGACCGGCCACTTTTAGCCTTTTCTGACTCCTTCCCTTCAAACTGCAGGTTCTGATTCAACACGTCTGTCGTCTGCTCCCTCCCAAGGATGACATCGGCCTCAGCGAACAGGTTCTTCTAACTGTCCTTCTCGAGGCACTGGCAGGAAACCTTCTCCTTTTGCATCACTCTCTTTTGATTTGTAATAGATGGTCCTGTCTAGCTGAAATTAATATCACTGGCTGGGTATGAAGAGTTTGAATTTCATTGGTAGGAAAGTGTGAACTGCTGTTTTTGCAAAAATTTCACCTGGAAGTGTCTTGTGGAATTGCGTTTGGGACCATTCTTAAAAACAAGTTCATTTGGGTTTGGGGGTATAATTTTAAGTTACATTTTTTGTTGTGGTTGTCTGACTTCCCCACCAAGAGGCAATTTTGGTGAAGTCCTCAGGCTACTGCAAAGTTTAGGCTTCTTTTAGAGCTGGAGCCTAAACTCGAGTCCATATGGAAGTTTATACGGCAGCATTTAGGAAGTACTCTGGGCCAAACACCTTTTCTCATGGGTTTTTCTCAGGATGTGTTAGTCAACTTCAATTTCTGTTAATTTTCTTTCACCCTGCATTAAAGCAATTACTGTATTTCACTGTATGGTAAAAAAATCTGTCATTTTGTTCCCTCTACTTTGAAGTTATGCCTCCGATTAGGCCAAGTTGAAAATGTCACCCTGATAGCTGTGTGCTCATTTCTGTCCCGTGCTGCTGACTGCTGCCTTGCCTGTGTTGGCTTTGGTGCATTTGGTGGGTTTTCTTTTACTCTTCATATCAGATTTCAGAGATGCTTTGCATATGACTGATTAAGCTCAATGGATGTAATACATAACTTTTAAAAATAACCTTCTTGCATAAATGCACTTCATATATGGAGTTGGTAATGTATTAGAAGAAGAAAAATAACTGAGACCTTATGGCAGTTACTGTTTCTTTATTGAATTCAAAATGTGAAGGCAATTTCCTTGACAGGATCAACTCCAGAGTATTTACTAGAATGCTGATAATTTTTTTCCCCTTAATCTACCTCTGACATACCCTTTACAAGCCTGAAATTAGAGATAATAACTACTTTATTTGCAAAGATACTGAGACTTAGTTTAAAAAATCTGTTGTCTGTACAGAATTTGTGAGTGGGGAAGAGAGTATCACAGGTTGTAACAAGTGAGCCACAAAGCCATTTTATTGCTTCCAAATACAAAACCTGTGCTTCTAATTGCACAAAGCCTTTAATTAGTTTTTTTTTATCTTTAAAATGGGACAAACTTGTACTGTGCAGTTTCAGTATCTGAGAAAAAAGGTAAGACATGGAAAACTCAATCCCTTCTGTAGTATCCCACATCATCTGTTTTGCTAAAACAAAGCTGATGGAAACTTCATGAGCTGAATTGTTTGGTCATGCTTCTAGAGATCTTGGCTTTTTAGAAAGAGAGCTTGAAGTTGGTCCCCTCTATTAAGAATAAAATGAGACTGGGTGGATGTTTGCTTCTGTTTGCAGAAGGGTTTTATGGGCAGCAGAGGAGATTTTTTAGTACATGAAGCTGAAGTCTTTTGAGTGTGTATTGAGAGCATGATGTGCTTTTGATCGCACGTTAAAAGTAAGCGAACCTGGAGAGGAGCAACTTGTTTGTAGAAATCTTCTGTAAATTGCTCCATCCATAGTCTGGAGCTGTTTCTGGGGTACAGTTACGTAAGTGGTTTAAGTCAATCTTACTTTGTAGGCCTGGTGGTTTTCTAATTTCTAGTAGACTTAGCTTTGCATCATTAGCCACTGACATAACTTTGCCAATCTGGCCCAGTCTGTTGTTATAATGTTATTTTACCTCTCCTAATTGCTGTGGCTTTGTATGCAGGGAAGCATTTTAAATAGAGTGGTGACTGTGTTTCATTTACTATCCCCGCTGCAAAATTACTTCATGAGCTTTAAGCCTAAAGCTTTTTACTTTAAGGCACCCAAACACATCCCACAATGAAATTTTTGGATGTACAAGGTACAGTTGTTATCTCACTCCTCTTTGTTCTCTCTGGTTCCTTGAGAGAAGATGAAACAAAATGCAGTGACAGGTAAGGCTGTCTCACAAAACACGTAGAAGAAATGTTGCTTCCCATTCCATAAATTACTGTTACTCTGCTCACCAGCTGCCTCTTATGATGTTTTATTGATGAATAAAAATGGTGTCTGAGGCAATAGAATGTCTTGGATCTTACAATACTGTCAGTTATAAAGATGTCTCCTTGAATAAATTTCACAATTAGGAAGTATTGACAAAAATATTCAATCTTTTTTACATCAAAATAAGCTCAAACATCTGCTGCCAAAGTCGGACAATATCAACTAATCTTTTAAAAGTATATTTTTATTGTACTGACAGATGCATGGCTGCATGACATAGATGTCAATTTAAGTTACTAGTGCCATTAATACTTGACAAAGACATGCTCCCAGAAGAATTTATGTTCTTAAATTGTTGTCAGATGAGTATATGCCAACAGAAAGTAACCAGAGTTATTCAGCTATGTTTTTAACAAAGCTAAGAGTGTGTTATCTCCAGAGACATCACAAAAATTGCTATTCACATCTTTCCTCTTCTCTAAATTCCTCACAATTGACAGCAGAAAAAATAATTCTGCGCCTGCAAATGCCTGTTCAGCCAACCTATGCGTACATCCTTCTTCCCTTTTTGTATGTTCTGGCTAGCAGCGCAGGAACATTTTCAGTTTCATTTGAGGTGAACCTCTTCAGCATTCAGTTGCTTTCCTCAAAATTTCAAATAACCTTACAGTTTGGCAAGAATGTTGATGTAAAGAGAACAGTGAGGAAAATATTAATACCACACCAGAGTTTCTGGTCTTCTTATTCAGTCCAAAAAGTGTTGGAAAGCGATACGATGTAACTCATTAAGGAGGCTGAGATTTAAAACATTCATGTCCATTCTTATTTGTCAAATGTGCTGGTATATTCATGATTAACATTTGTACATTTTACATGTAGCACGTACATGTTGCATTTTAGTAACCTGAGCTTTCATTGTGGGTATTCCATAACGAGCAGCTAAGCTTACTTTAAATTCTTTCCTTTCAGGTATTTTCTTTTTCCTTGCCTTCCCTTCCTTTCCCTTTCCCTTTCCCTTTCCCTTTCCCTTTCCCTTTCCCTTTCCCTTTCCCTTTCCCTTTCCTTTTCCCTTTCCCCTTCTCTCCCCGCACTAGTTTTTTGAAAAGAATTTTGTTTCTTAAAGCAAGAGTTGAATTCTTGGGATACAGCAGACCAGTGTTCACTGGGTTTCTTTAGTAGGGCTGTCCTGGTGCTGTTAAAAAGCATATATCTAGTCCATTGAGGTTTTAAGTCATTTGAAATACTGAATTTTCTGGTTGAATCTGGGGCCATAAACATCTCATTAAGGGCTAAATCATTATCCTCAGTGATTAGATACTGTTCTTTCATTGAAGTGATTTTTTTACAGTGGATTTTTTCTTAGAGATGAGCCTGAACTTTGTAGAAACACTTCTGCTAATGGTTCTAATGTCCCTATTAAAAAGAAACCCAGAGCTAAAGGGCTGAAAGCCATCTTATCACTTTTAGATGTATTTCTGTTCACTGTTCTGAGACAGACTGTGAAGATGAGATCTGTCTCTCAAAATGCAGCATTCAAGCTCCTTTTAAAATAGTGGTGATGCACAGCACCTCAAGTGCTGTGCTTTGTGTCATCGTGGAGCCTCTATTTAAAGGACACCACAGGAACTGCACCTGGTCCCCAGATATGGTGGGGTTTTTTTTGGGTTTTTTTTTTTTTTTTTTTGTTTTTTTGTTTTTTTTGAGGTCTATGTTACTAATGTAGGTAAAAATATTTAAAATTAGATGACCTGTTACCTCTGCTGTCTCTTGAGGGCCATCGCCAATGATGTTTTGGATGGGGCTCTATCAGCGTGTGTTATATTTCAGTCTGGCATGGCAGTCCGTAGTCTGCTGGCTGCCTGACCGCTCTGTGTATATATTAAAGTAATATTTCAAGTTTGTATTGTGAGCAGATTTTCTGGGTTAATGCCCAGGAATCTATTGTGGACTGTAGTTTTTAAGGAGGCAATTTCAGAGAGGTTGGGCAGGGCAGTTTGAAAAGGTGATATAGGGAACGAAATAAGGTGCAAGAAGCCTTTACCTCACATTTCTTTGGACACCCTCTTACTCTTGTTTGCTTTCTTTAATTGTTGTTTGCCTTGGTAACTTGGTAGCAATTGAGTCTTCCTGTTTCCTCCCACCCCGAGTCTCCTGTGACTTGTGCGGCTCTGGAACAGTGAAATAAAGACGAGGAGTTAGTCAAGATGGATTTACAATCTGCAGTCATAAAATCATAGAATCATAGAGTGGTTTGGCTTGGAAGGGTCCTTAAAGATCATGCCATCCCAGCTGTCCTGGCGTGGGCAGGGACACCTTTCCCTAGATCAGGTTGCTCAGAGCCCCTTCCAGCCCAGCCTGGAGCACTGCCAGAGATGGGACATCCACGGCTTCTCTGGGCACATGGTGTAAGATGTTCTACCTAGGGCTGGGCGTGCCCTGCGTGACAGGAGCTGCAGTGCCGTATCCTGCGGGGCAGTTCGGACTGTGTCAAGTTTGGAGGCTGAAAACTTCCTGGGATCTTCTGCTGGTTGTTCATACAGCTACCCATAGTTGAACCTCTACAGCAGGAGCAGCTTCCAAAGTGTTTTCCAAGACTTGCTGGTTTGGGAGCGCTGATGGACAGCAGCTGCAGATAAGCACAGAGGGACTGAGAAGAGAGGCCGTGCTCGCTCCTACAGAACACGATGTGATTGCAGCCGTGGGGCTGTGCTGACCTCTGGGTGGGAGACTATTCATTAGGTGCTAAGTGACAAGTTACTTCTGTAGTGGTAAGACTTTCCCAAATATGGAAGGAGATGTGTGTTTTATTGAACCTTTCAGGGAGAGACTGAAAAATCTGAAAATAAAAGTTCTTGCTTTTTGACACATTATCTTTCTAGAAAAGAAACTAAATATAAATCAGTCTTGTTCTTTCCTGGAATAATAGGAAAATAGTTGGATTTTCCTTCTATTATGCAAGCAAAAATTTTTTTAAAAAGAGTGCCTGTGAGTTATTACTGCATTTTCAATAGCTGTAGTAGATGCGTTGCAGCCAAAAATCCATTTGAACTGTTTTTACTGTTTCTATAGAGAAGTGTGTGGTGCTGACTTATATTATATGTTATTAAGAAGTTTTTGGAAAGCATTGGAAAGATGAACATTGTCAGGAAAACTTAATGAGAGAAACATAATTCTCTGAGAAGCCATTGAAAAAAAGTTTGCAATGGGGATGTTGGCTGGGTATCCGAAGAAACTTTTTTAGCAGTGGAAACTCTGGTAACAGATTTTAGCTGTGTGTCTCAAGTGTCTCAAACATAATAACTGAAATTCTAGAACATGACTCACGTAAGGATTAGAATAGTTTAATTGTAGGTGTATTCTACAGTGCCAAAAAAATAAGATGGAATAGCAGGCTCGTGGCAGTAGATGACACTTTGTTCCTTTTAGCTCCTTCTGATAAGAACTCTGCTGATTTCTGTAGCAGATAAGTACTTTTTACTGCAGGGAAAGTGATATTACCTGTTACAGGAGGTCTTCAGAAGCAGCTGTAAAAATACGGGTGGCTGGTTTTGATTTGTTTCTTTGTTTAATAGTGAATTTAAGTCAGGGCAAGAATAGGTACATACAGCAAGTCTGACGTTCTTTGCAACACATTTATTATTAAAATCATTATATCTTGTCAAAGGCAATATGTACATGGCAGTATTTGCTCCCTGCCGGCACTTCAGAGAGGATAGCCAGGAGATGTTCATCACATATAGATAATTGTGTTGTTGTTTTTTAAAGTTTTGCATTTTGTGCCTGTTGCTCCAACCTTTCTGTGTCTGCAAACAAGCACTTCTTTGAAAATGGCTCCAAATTACTTTGTTTCAGAAACAAGGATTTTTTGCCCCATTTTCCTTCATCTCATGTTCCAGGGTACTAGAACCAGACTTGGATGAGAAAAATGCACGAGAACATCTCTCTAGGTCTTGGTTTTGATGATTCCTCAGTGACTGTAGGACAGCTAATTCTAGGATGAGTAACTGACTTAGCTAATTGGTTTGCTTTGATTTGATATGGTCAGCTATGCTGGATATAAAGCTGCATGTTTTTTTTCTGTAAAGAACATTGCATTTTGAGTAATGTAGAGGTACTTTTAAAAATCACTTGGCTTCTTGGCTATGGTGCTTTGGTGGAAAATCTGGCTTTCTGATGAAGGCAGTTTTACTGCAGTGTCAGGGAAAGCTGGCTGCAAATGTTTGAGCTGAAAATGGATATTAAGTCAAAGGTGTTTGTAGAATATCTGACAAAGAAGAAAACAAAGATATTTGTCAATTTTATTTAAAAGTCTGAAGAAAGTGATGAAAAATACCCAACAGCAGGGAATTTGCTCTTTACAGACTTCTATTGAGGAAGCAGAGGAAAATCATGTAAATAACATGTAGAAAATACCTGATTTATTCTGTGTACCTTGCTATATACCCTTGTCCTGGAGCAGGGCATGGTTTGAGGTATCTGTTCTTTACTCATCAGGAAACAATAAGAAATACCTGTGGCTCTCCTTTGTACTCTTTGTTTTATCTATATTCTGATACATCAAGGATTTGTTTCCCACACATCGAAAGGACAGGTTTAGAAGCTTAGGAATTCCTTCTGTTTCTGCCTAGGCAGTGACAGGAAAATATTTGGCATGACTCCAATTGTGCTAGCTTAATTTGAGGGACCATCTTGTATCACCATGCTCTGAAAATTGCTTTCCATAAGTGATTTATCACATTCTGGCCTGGGTAGCTGGATGGTTACAGTGCTGAGTCAATTAAGCCTGCTGAGGGAAATCCCAGCTCAACTGCACAAACGCTTTTACATCAATGGGGCCAGGATTTCTCATCGTCGTCCCCAAAGGTCCCATGGCACAGGAAACAAGAAGAGATAATCAGAAGTTGCATCAAAGTCTATTTAAGTTTCTCTGCAATGGGAATTTTAAATTAATTTGGTAAGCACAAAGGTATCAGGTTTATAGAATTATAAATGCAAGATTGTAATTTCATAACCTATTCAATGCATTAGCTTTAGTAGTTGTATTATTGTTTTATTTATTAGCTTGCATTTTCAAAGGTATTGCAAAGGTAAAGATTGTGATTGCAATTTACAATAAGTGGTTGTTTTTGCATTAAATGTTTTTGGGTAAGGGAAGAGTAGCAAAGTTACTGAAACAGTGGAAAATCTCTTGTGAAACATCTTCTGTTTTGGTTCCATGTGTATTTAGGAAGCTCAATGCTAACAATTCCCTTTTTGTTTTTCTTGCAGCTAATTCCAGCCTTCTTGGAGGTGGAGGAGGTGAGTCTTTGCTCAATGCTTAATTCATTCTTAAATAAACATGAAGTATGTGCTGGACCAATGCAGAGGTTAGTTGGTTATAAAAGAATATGTGATAAGTTCCAAAGTGGGAAATATAAACTTATTAGATGGGATAATTCACCAAAGTCGAGAATCTTTTGCATCATCAAGAGGAAAGGTTTGTGACTGCTGCTGAATTCGGTTTCAACTCAGGGTCAGAGTAGGGACTGACATGTAAATGAGGCTGACTAAAACAAAAAGGAACTGAACTGCCTTGTGCTGTGTTGTGTTTTTAAGTATTTAGGCTTTTTAATTTACCCCAGGGGAATCTCAAATGTATGATTAATAAACAATCTTAAAAGAAATGTTGAAATATTAAAATGCAGTAAAAAGTAATTTTAGTAAATGAGTGGGGTTTTATCTTTGTACTTTTTTAAAAAAAATATTTTTATGGTTTAAACTTGGATGCTTATCTTATTCTGTTTGCCAAAATAGTCAAGTAGATTTCAATACAAGTCTTAGGTCAGAGATGCTACTAACATGTCTGCTGGTAAGGCAGGGATGCTCAAGTATATATTATTGTGTTCCTTCCAAGTACATGGATGCTGTTTTATTTTAATAGATTGATGCTGTTTTACTTTTGGTGTTACTGTAGTACTATGGCTGTAAAATCTACATGAGTGGTAACAATTCAGGAAAGAAGAACCTATAAAGAGCTTGATCTCAGTTTTCAGTGACTTCCCCTGCCACTCAGAGGGAAGTAAAAGAGCTCAGTTCTGGAAATTTCACAGCGCAGGAGCGGTACAGGCAGCAACTAATCTTCCTTCCTGGCGGGAGTTAAAAGAGCTCGATGATCAGAGCTTACATATGTAAGGGTAAAGGAAAGGGCTCCGTAAAAAGACAGAAGATCTCTGTTGCTTGTGAGGCTGCAGGATAAGTTGACAAAGCTTTTGTTTTAACTGAACTGGCAGCTCTTATTTTGGACTGTGAAAAGGTGCTTGACAACTAAATAAAATCATCTAAATAAAACCATTCATGTTCCTCAGCTGTGTGTCTGGACATTAAAGTACAGGGCAGCCTTACCTGTTAATCCTGTTGGATTAATCTGTTTCTTTTGATTTGAGTTAGTTGTTTGCAGTATACCAAATTTTTCTTTGTTTAAAAGATAATCCTGTAGGAGGTAATCCTTCGCTAGCTGTTCCTGTTCCTGCAGAGCTGTTCCTGTACCTCCTCTCCAGCACTTGCTCCCAGCTGGTAACATCGAAAAAAAACCATAAATCAATGCCAATGTTCAAATTCCAATCAGGTTCCCAGAGCACGGCTGCTGCTGAAAGGATTTGGCTATTAACTTTCTGTGTTATTTATTCAGCTGGACTGTACTTCAGAAGTTGATATCTGTTCAGTGTGGCCCTTGATAATGTGGCTCTCCCTCTGCAGCAGATGGGATGAGCCTGTGCTGTGGGTCAAGTTGGGATTTTGCCTGTATTTTGTGTGTTAAAAGTGGCTATTAAAAATATGTTCTCTCCCCTCATGGCAGGCTGATGGCAGCCCAAAGGGTGCTGCTGCCCCTTCTCTTCTTCTTCTCCTCCCTCCCCCCTTTCCTCCCTTTCTCTCCCTCCTCCTGCCCTAACATCCTTTTACTGCCATTTTAAAAATCAGTGTCTTCAGGGCTGTGGGGAAGCTGCTGTGGCAGGTTGAGTTTGGGCATGCAGTGGGTTCCTCCAGGCACGGGCTGCTGCAGCCCCCATGGCCAGAACCCCAATCCCACATCCTTTAATCTCTGGTGGAAGGATAACAATGTACCCTCTTGCTTGTGGTACAGGTGAAATACCAGATCTGACAGTTTTATGGCTTAGAGGGTGACTGCTCATGGCCGAGGGGCTGTGCTTGTGGAGGTGCCGTCAGCCGCCCACGGGTAGGGCAGCTGATGTCCTCAGAACACACTCGCTTGGGGTTTCCAAGTTTTCTGAAGAAAAATCCTGAGAATTTCATTGCCAATGAAATGCTCTGCATTTTGGGCAGGCACCACGGGGTGCATGTTTTGGAGAAGGGAAAGGTGTGTGGGGTCTGCAGGCTGGAGCCTGCTCAGGGGTACACAAGATGGGGGCAGCCCTGGCCAGCCACCCGCCTGCCACAGGCAGATGGAGCCTGGGGTCCCTGGCTTTTGGAAAAGTAACTTGTTACTCTCCACAGGCATTTCTCTGTAGAAGGAATTTTTTCATTCCCAGTGGAATGATTGTGGATTTTAAATTCTGGGTGTACTTTTTCTTTTATCCAGAAGGAAGTGACAGTAGCACTCTGCGTGAAATATTGATAGTGAATTATTAAAACTTTATTATATACGTAAACACCAAAGCTGCCTTTTGATTGCAAATGTTGAATATTTATGATAATGCATAATACCAGTGTAGTTTGTCCAATAATGGGATTCAGATCTCCTTGGTAGTGCTCGTTAATTTAATCTCTGTCACTGCTGCAGGTATGAATACGTCTTAGTTTTACAGAAAATGGAAACTGGAAATTTCCGCTTGTTCAAGCTCATGCAACAGGTGGTGTGATTCTGAGCTTCTTTTGAGCCATTCTGTGTTTGAAATCTTTTCAGAACTAAACACAAATAAATTTGAAATAGTTACTTGCACATCCTGATCTAATGTTTGCAAATTACTTTTTCTGGGTGTTCAAACCATTTTTTGGAAGAGACCTGCTAAGAAACCCAATGGACAACATTGTGGGTGAACATCGTGCGCTTGTTTGCAATTTCAGGGGCTGGTGGTTTTGGGTGGCAGCTTATCATTCCTGCATCACCTCAGAGCCACATCAGGGCATCCCTGTTCTTCGATTTCCCAGAGCCAGAGGAATGGTTTGTTCTTGCATTCCCCATTTAAATGCCATCTGTTCATTTTCATGACCATTTGGAATGAAGAGATAAAAGCACAAAAGATACCAGAAACAATTTTTCACAGAACTGTTTAATCATAAAATCAAGAAACCCACAATGGATACTTCAGTTAAATATAGATGTTGAAGGTTTCTTTCTGCTTTTCAAATAACTCTGAAGTTCCCAGGATTTCATTATGAGTTTGGTGAGTGAACCTTTTTTCTTTTTCATTCTTTACTGTTTTTAATAATTGATTTTTAATTACGAGGCATATTTCACTCTCAGGTCTAGATTTATCACGCATTCAGCATCTGACTGCTAATAACTTGCATGGAGCATATGACTTATTTGTGCATTATGTATTATTCGTCCCATTATGTTCAACAGTGCAAAGGTGAAAAGTTTTAAGAAAATTATCTGCATTTGGAGGGAGTGAAGAAAAACACTTGGTATTTTGAGAAAAAGTAAGCTCTTTTAAAAATGTGTCATGAAATCGAGGTTCCCTGTTTTGCATGGCAATCTTTTTTCTTTGCATTCTTTTACATTTATGTCAAGGAGTGAAAGCACGTGATTTTATGTACTTTGTTGAAGCAATGTGAGCGAGAGCTGAGGTTTGTCCTCCCTTATGGCTTTGGGTAGTGTGTGGGGTTTTTTTGGGTATTGTGCCCCGCTGTTTCCACCTAGTATTCAGTTATTTTCCTCATGGTTCATTTTTCCTGTACTTGATTTGCTGACTGTAATCATGTTCTTGTTGCGTGCTGATTTCTGCATTGGCTTGATTTCTTTGACCTTAAGTTAACGGTATTTTAATTTTGGATTTTTTCCCCCATAAAATTTTTTTGCCTGTGCTCGAATTTGGGAAGGAGACATCACCTTTTCGTGTGCCCTATTACGAGCATAGTTTCTTTCAGCTCTGTACTTAAAACTGGTAATTCTGTCTTTACAAACTCAGAGAGAGGACAGGTTATTGGAAGCATTGTTTGGACCCAGTTCAAGTTGGTTGCCCCAGAAGATCTGTCTGCTTTTCTGTTTCTCTCCATCTCTCTCTTTTTTCCTGGCCAGTGTAATTATTTTTTTTTCTAGGGCTTTTGCAAGCATGGAAAGAAATTAATTCCCATATAGACATAAGTATTTTAGCATATCTTAAATGTAGACCGGACCTACCTGTCCACCGTGCCACGATACGGTTTGTAGGCACAGTTTTAAGTCATTCTTATGGCATGGGGAACTTGTGCTCATGGTCACAGCAGGGAGCTGGGTTTCTCTGGACTTTATTGCGGAGACTCCATTTTGAATGTGGGATTTTCTGCTTTTATATCTATATTACGTTATAATAGTGACAAAAAAAAGTGTTTTCTCCTGAAAGAAATCACCCCCGACTGACTTTTATCCAGGAGTTTAGTCCCTTCAAAGGTCTCAACTGCTGTTTGCAAGCCACCCTGTCTATTTGTAAATTAATTGGGAGCTAATGAGCTAAAAAATCCGGTGGTTATCCAATCAGAAGTGTCAGGAAGGAACAGCTGACACAAATATCTTGACATCCCTCCCCTTAGCCAGGGATGAAGTTTTTATTTTCATGGCTATGTCTTAGGTACGTTACTCGCCATGTCCCTCCATCTTCTGATACATAAATCTCTAGGAAAAAAAAAAAAGGAAAGAAAAGAGGCTTTGCACTGTCTTAATAGCAACTTGACATCAATTTACCGAATGAATATTAATGACGCCAAGAAGTGAAAGTTGATCAAGAGAAAATTGGAGGCAGGAATGAGACAAGTTGCAGAGCACCCTGTAGCAATATAACAGCAGCAGATTTTAAATACCAGAGCTGCCCTGCACTCGCCCATTCACAATGTGTAACAGGAAGAAGACAAGCCTGTTTTATCCTAAACCAGGACTAGATGCTCTCTGTTTTGGATTTCACAGGGCTTGGGTTTGATATTTACGTAATTCAAATGCAAGTAAAGCAGGGGTTTAAATCCAAAGTTCAAATTTGTGCGTGACGTGCGCATAACATGAAACGCATCCCGTGAGAGGGAGAAGAAAGAGTTTGGGAAAGGAGCACTGACAGGATTCTTTCATCAAGAAAATAAGCGTTATTATTTTGTATTTTTTTATGTCAGTCTGTTGGCATGTTCTTGTATCACGTCAAATGCATTTGTCAGATTGGGGTGTGCTCACAACAAATGGCTCCATGGAACAAATGTGCTTCATCTGGGATTTCAGCTATCTTCAAAAGCTTTCAGTTGCTTTGTACACTGCATCGTCATAGCCTAGGTATTTAGATAATGGCTATGAAGGTACAAAGATTTTCCTAGTGAATAATGACCATGGGAAGAACTGATAATTTAAGGTGAAGGGCCATTTCCCTTTGTTGCTAATTAATCCCTTTTTGCTAGAAGATTGCTGCTGCCATTCTGTAGGGTTGTTAAAGTGGTTTATCTCCTTTTACTATTTGCATGCTGTTCTTTTTCATCTCTGTAAACAGAGTGGGTTTGAGAGGGTTGTATCCACAAGTTCCCCACTGTGACAGTGCATCAGCCAATTAAAATGTTAATATTTATGTATTTTTTTCTGCACAGCTGTAATAGTTCCATTGGTAGGCCAGTAGATCAGGGTAGACTGTAACCCTTTCAAGATGTTTGATCCAGCCCAAAATCTTGTTATTCATGAGCTTTTTGTTGTATCAGATTGAAGCAAATATATTTTTTAGTAATTTAACATCTTTTGCAGAATTTCTTCAAACTTCCTATGCAAGCAAAGTCTTTTTTTACAGGTCAGTTATTCTTGAAATCAATCTTTCTTTCTTTCTTTCATGTGTGTATATATGTTTGGTTTTGCCTTCTGTTATTGCAGTGGAGTTTTAGTTCAGCTTTAAACAAAAATTAATTGATTTTCTCATTTTGTAGTGCATCTAGAGATATAATGATGAAAGCTCTGTAAATAGATAAGCACAGTGTATTTCAAAGGACCCTTAACATAAACTGCTGTGGCTGTATTTAAAATGTGTGCTCTACTCTAGTTTCTTTTTTGTTTTTGTTAAAATATGATATATATTTTGCTCTTTGGCTAAATAGGGTGCCAGCTTCCTTTCTCCAGTCTTTTTATACAATCTTATGGGTAATAATCATAAACAGGAAGTCTCTGGATTGATTTTAAGTATTTCTCAGTTGTTGCCTAATTGTATCCTGCTAATTACTCTTTCCGAGCAGTTAGTTAAAAATAAATAAATTATGTTTTGCTATTTACAGGAACTGATACAGCTATGGGATCAGTTTGGGTTTTTCTGATTTTTTTTTTTAAATACACGTTTGGCCTGTGATTCTTTAAAGGGGTGCTCCTGTTCCAGCTGTTGGTACAGAAGCATGACTGTCTGTTTCATTCATGAAAATAATCTAAGATTTAGTCCATCCAGTCATACTCACTGCTGTACTCAGCCTTTTAATGTTGCTGCTGCATTGCCTTAATTGGGCATTAGGAAGTGATGTTTTATTTTTCACTCATCAGTTACTTAGTGCTGAGTCCACAACACTCTGAACTGTCACTTAATTGTGAGGTCTCTTTCTGTCTCAGGTAGACCATTGCACTGACTCTCCTCATGTTGTTTGATTTCATTATGGGGTAATTACAGTGTTATGTATTCACAAGTAAAGCATGAACATACGCACCTTCTGCTCTCTATCTATGCAGGACTTTCATATATATATGCATGTCACTATCTATGTTTTTGTCTTGATCTTGCAGTCTCTTCAGAAAGTCAGATTTAGCATGTGAGTACATAAATAAGTGCATAAAAATGGGGCATTAATTTTCTTAGACTGGGACCTTTAGTTCATGGTCACTGAAAATTTGAGGCACTCTTGATAAAAATGCAAGGTGAAAAGGCAGGTGGTTATGTAAGGAATGGATTTCTCTCCTTTTTCCTTTTTGTTTCATGTTGTGGGACAGAGCTGCAAATCTGGGAGAGAGATCACAAACCTTCCCTAAATGACAGATAGCGAATGATGTGTGAGGAATTTCAGAGTCCGCTTGTTACATCAATGTAACGTGCTCTAAAAATGTTAAACACTTTTCCCCCGTACAGACAAACACGTGTATGTCTCACATGTGTCTTGTATGCAGAAAACACAATTTTTTCGTTTAACAAGATGCTGCTCAGTCATCTTAGGAACTTTCTGTTGAGGCTCTCCTCCTGTAGTTGAAGATGGGGGGCACGGTTGCCACAGGAAAACGGGCTCGGAGCGCAGGAAGTGACGCACATTGCTGCATGTTGCAGTGAGAGTAGAGTTGAACATTTGAGTGTGCCAGTCTACAATAGATGGTTTTTAAAATTAAGCATTTGGTTGGTTTCCTTAAAGAAAAAATCTGTAAATTGAGACATCTGTCAAAGTTGTTCAGTTTCATGTCGAACAATCTCGACCGTGTCCCGTTTGCTGAGGTAAGAATGAAGTGAACACATCAGGAAAGACATGTTTTGTTAGGCTCAAACAGGGAGTGGTGATGTTTTTAAGTCTGTTATTCAGAGGTAGGATCTACAGCCATTTTCCTGGTCCTGAGGAGAACCAGGAAAGGAGGTCCTGTAGGAGGACCAGGCTACAATAGGAGGAAAATGCGAAATGCGATTTAAAACATTTAAAATTGTTTTAAGTGTTTTTCCAGGGGGTAGTAAAAGAAATAGGAGTGAAATAAAGGAGTGATGGAGGTACTTGACTTGTAGACATAGAGGCACTTTTGAATATCAGCCTGTTTACTGAAGCTTTCATGCTGGTATGCCTAAATACAAAACAAAGTCCTTAATCAGGAGAATGTTCCTTAAAAATATCTCTAAGCCCCAGGCTCATTAATTTCTACATCAAATGTGTATACAGGTGTGAGCATGAAGGCATAGAAAAATGGCACCAGCTGTTTGCTGAGTCCTGTTGGTTATTCTTTTTAAACATGCACATGTCCAATAAAATGAGAAGATGGACATTACGTAACACTCACAGTTCCCAGAAGGAGGGAGAAGATCGCTGTACTGCTGTCTGCTGATGTGCTGACCCCGAAGGTCAGAGATGGGAGATTGTCATCGTCCTTAATTCCCCACCTCCTGTTATGAAAAGAATTTACAGTAGTTTCTTCTTTCTGTTACTAATGAAAACAATTACTTCTTAGTCACTATATTTTCAAAGACAATTTTGAATAAAACCCAGGATTAAACTCCAGAGCCAAGGAAAACCCAAGTATTGAAATTACAGATATTACAGAAAGAGTTTACAACTCTCCTCTTGCTGCATAGAGTGAAGGAATATGAAATCAGGTCTGCATTCACCTCTCACCTTCTATTTCAAATTTTCTGCTCTTTCCACAGAGCTTCACTACTCATTTATGAATCACTCTTTCCTGATCACATTTTTCCCAAGTTCTTTCTTCTAAGCAAAGCGCTTACAGATTATAACATGCAGCTTTTCAAAAGCCAAGAAAATCTCCAGCGGAGTAGATAGCAGGATAGTTGAGTCTTGGAAAGATTCATCCTCTTTTGTTTTCAGTGTGCTTTTCTCCCTTCCAGCTTTAGGAACCCTGCATCAGACAGTGTGAAGTGGAATGAACTTGTGGCATAATACAAAAAATGAAATGTCATGATTGGTAATGAAGGATTAAAACTCTTACATCTGTGGAACTACTTTTTAAGAAACATTAGTGGAAGATCTGCATGTACAAGTCTGTCTCTGCAGTTGCTCATCTTTTTGAATTGATAATATTGGAAGGCAATGCACCTTCGAGTTACTAAATTTCATTCTAATGACATATGGAAGACTACAAAGTAGACAGCTCCTGTGATTTAAGAAACAAATAAAAACCTCCTTCCCCTTTCTAGGACTTCAAATTTAGCCTGAATGACTTTGTACCTACAATTTAGACTTCATTTTTAAAACCTAATGTAGTGGCGAAACAGTAACCTGCGATGTGAAGTGAGCAGGGCCAGTAACTCCTGAAGCTGGCGTTGATATTAAAGAAAACACATGGTAAACCTCGTTTCTATGAGCATTATTAACACAGAGTCTCTAAATACTCCACAGACCTAATTACTTTGTGAACAGAGATGTTTTCTGCAGTTTCCAGTTGGAAAATGAGACTAGGAAACCGTATGTTTTGCAAAAGGTCCATGTAGAAAAGAGCAGAAATCAGCTCTCTGAAGGCAAAGTAAAAATGCAAAAACCTAGATCAGTTTTGCAGATAGGAATTTTGATTCCTATTTGGAAGGAAGAGGAATTTCAATTTTTGTGTGAGTGTCATTGGTAGAAACAGGATGATGTTTGGAGAAAGGGAAAACATACTCTACTGAGAGCAACTTTCTGACAATTAGACCTTAATTGGTGATACAGCAAATTCTCTGAGGGAATGGCAGGTCTACCAACTGGAAATAAGTACTGCTAGAAAAACAGTTCTTTGCTAAGGGGATGAAATCTGCGTATAGAACAAATGTGATGCATTTGAGGCTACCACCGTTACTAGTTCTAAATACATAGAATTCACTGTTCTTACTTGGGCCTTTTCTTCATTAAGTTAGAGAAACACTGTTTATTTCTAATTTTAATTTGTATAGTATTAATAGCAAAGTGTTTTAAAATATTTGGTGATAAAAAAAAGTCTTTTGGATTAAGAAAATACCTATTTTTTTTATCAATCAAATCTAGCCTCTTTCAACAGCTGAAGAATTTCAATAATTCTCCTACAAAAAAATGCTGCCTTATGATTATGTGTAGAATAGTGGGGATTTTTTCTTTACAAAGTCACCGTATCTACATATTTTTCCTTGTTCTTACGTAAATGCCTTGTAATGCGTAGGGTTTATAATTCAAGTTTCTTTTAAAGCTGATTTTCTTTTTAAAATTCAAAATGATGGTTTTGCCATTTGGACTGGCAGATCTGTAGTGTTGTAGTTTTGGCTACATATACAGTAGCAAAGAACAAAATATTTTTTGTCACACTTCTGTTACAGTTCAGTCTGTTCCTTTTACATTATCAGCTTGTTTCTCTGGGCTTCACAGAGGCATCTGCTTTAATTTTTATTGGGCAGGGCTGCAACTTAGCAAACTCGGGTAAGCGTCACAAATAATTCACAAATGTGGTTGATTAAATCAATTATGTCTTGGCTGAGTGATCTATGAGCGCATTATACACACAATGTTAAAAGAAGGTTGTTAAGGTGCATATCCAAGTACTTAAAGTTAGGAAGTGCCAAAATTCAAGTTGCCTGGAGGCTCGCAGTCTCCATGCATGTGTGTATGTATATGATATTGCCTCTGACTGTACAACTTCACTGTTCTTCCAGCTGGAACATCGTCTCAGTCACCCTCCTCGCTCAAAGCAAACCCAGGGTTTACTTGTTGAGTACTTTGAGTCTGGTCTGCAAACCAGTATTTGTTATGGTACTTACCAGTTTGGTGTATGATTTCATAAGTAAATTAAAGATTTCATAGGTAGTTTATTTGTCTTCCCCAATACAATGGTGTTACCTTCACCGAGAGAGGAAGAAAAAAAACAAACCCAGAGATTAACGACAGAATTCTGATTTTAAGGCCCAGTCTACACAGCAGGGGGCTGATTTATTTAAAGAAATTGAAGTCCTTTTGTTTCAAAAAGTAGCAATTCTTCAGACTGGAACTTGTATGTCAGTTTAGGATGTAACACCAGATTCTAAATCATCAGGTTGAAATGCACCTTGAGATTCCCACCTTCTTCTTTACTTCTTGCTCCCAGTGCCACTACCTGCATTTTACAGTTTACTACTCCCTTCTTCTCATCCATTCCAAAGACTGCAGGCCTAAATTTACATATTAAAGAGGAATTGGGTTGAGGGAGCATTTTTACTTAGAGAATTTCAGACTGTGGTCTTAAAAAGGTGCTTTCATGTGATTAAGGAGCAGCAAACTGATTGAGAGAGGAGTGATGGGTGTGGAAACAAGTGTGGAGGGGAAGAGATGAGTGATAACTTCCCCTGCTTCTGGGCAGATGGTAATGTGAGACTGTGTTCTCAAACATTTGGGGTGCAGGAAGTGAGTGTCCCCTTTCTAACTTTTTACTTTAGTGTTTACTTCTAAAAACAAGTCTCCAAGTCTAGCCAGTCACAGTTCCTCTCTGGTCCTGGCTCACCATCCAATTTCTTTACTGGGAAATGGTTTAGTTTTAGTCCCAGGCCAATTTCCCAGATTGTCTCTCTTTGAATTTGCATGACTGTGCCCTTTCATTGCCAGCTTTATTCTTGTGCCATATCCTAATCACAATTTTAGTCACCAGTCCCTCTCATCTTCAATCATACCATCAGCCTCTAAATGCAGGAAGTGCCACTTGTCCTTCCTTTCACCAGTTTGTGCTGGGATGAAGGGAAAGGTGTTCTGAGCAGGCAGTAATTTGTCAGGCCAAATGAATTCATTACTCAGGCAAATGAAAGAGAACTGCCAATTTCAGAGCTGCTGCAAATGAAGGAAAAGTTTACGAAAGCCTACAGTTGTGTTTGTCATCTTTGTTTATCTTTCCATCACAATTTTGGTTTAAAATGTTTAATCCAGTCCAGCTGTACCACAGTGGTCACCCTGTCTGCTGTTCCATGGCTTTTGGAATGAAGGTGGTATTGTTGCTGTAAAAGGATAAAACCCCTGGTGCTACTACCTTCTTTGTATTTCTTCACCCTTGATGACTGGGCAGTAATTTCTCCATGGGGATTATTTGTCCGAGGCCAGGGCCTCTGTTCAATCCAGATATAACCCAGCTGCAGTGGAATTCCACCCCTTCTCTGGGCTTACAAGCAATTAGCGCTGCAGGCAGGACTGCCTGCCCTCACAGGGAACAAAAGATGCAGCAGAAAACTTTTCCCTTGAAATGGCAGCTGGACAACAAATTGGAAGATTAATCAGACAATTATTTCAAGTCACTTTTTACAGCAAGGAAAAGTCACACGTCCTCACCATGAAATACCATGAGAGCTCTTACATGTGTAGGTTTATACGTAGATAACTGGTGGAACGAGTCTCAAGAAAAGGGATATTCTTAATAACACCAGGTACGGATAACAGTCAAGTGTGAGTTTTGAAGGAAATTTGCTCTGATGACAGGTCAGTTTTTCATCAGGAGCTGGAAAATTGCAAACATATGATTATTCAAATAAGATGATATCTGCAAACAAGATATACTAAGCAAATACTGTAAAGTTCATATGAGATATTATTATCTTTCCCTTTGAGACTTGATTCAGCAGGAGCAGTTGATTTTTTTTTTTTCAACATAAAGAATGTGGATGTTTAGAGGAAATTGTTTCATTATAACGGAAAGAAGTACCAATGCACATCAAATATTAAATAGGATTCTCTCTTTTTCAAAATTAGTTCCCAAATTTGATGCTGTAAAATTTTAGCAGTAGTGGGAGAGCTCCCAGAAGACCCTTCATTATGTCTCATTATTACAGCATATATAAGGCCATGGTACCCTTGGTTGCTGTAGTTCCTTATTTAATCAGGAAAAATATGTTTCATGACTGCACAGCTGAGTAACGTTACGTATCTGTAGTTTTCTCCAGAAACAATCTTATGTATACCCCATAATACCTTGATTTTCCTTAAAAAGGAAAGCCTCATAAAACAGGCTTCTTTCTTTTTAAATTTTTGAATTTTTATTTCTTGACTATATGGTAAAGTTTAATGTCAGACCACAACTTTGCCTGGTGCTTCTCTGGGTTTTCTTAATAAAGGGAGGGCTTTTTACCTTTTAGGAGGAGAAATTGCAAATTTTAATATTGCAGCACAAGTACGGCTGAGTTCTCACTCACCTGATGACGGGTTTGCCACCAAGGATAAAGACATGGCTGTACTTTTCTAAAAACAACCTGAATTCTTAGTCAGGTGTTTTTCTCATTTATGTTATTTAAATCCTAATAGTTCTTATTGAACAAGTTGGATCAGGTCTCCTCTGGAGCTCTTACCAAAAAGCTGTTTAAATAATATGTAGCCTTAGGTGCTAGATTTAGTTAAATACCTGTCCTGCCAGGGGAGACACTGCGAGCAAGGCTTTACAGTTCCAGTGGTAATGTTTAAATTATTTCCCAGGCATGAACTATCCAGGAAGGCTGCTGTGGTCTCTAAGACATTTTTAGGGCAAATGAATGCCCTAAAACTGGGGGAGTATTTGTAGTTTAATAAGTGAGGAAGGTTGATTAAATATACGAAGCATTTAAGTAGCCGTTTTAAGCTCACAGTAATTCCTGACAAATTGGAGTATCTTGGCATTTAGAGAACTACACACTTGCAGTGGTGTGTCCATTTGATGTGAAATAGAACCTTTGGGATCACAAGTGACATTCATGGTTGTCTTTGGTCATAGTGAGTCTGATCTGTCATGGTGGTAGGGTCTGAAGATTTGTGAGTGCAGTTCCCCCTCAGATGGTAGAAGGCAATTGGAAAAGTGCTTGTTTGATTATACTCGTGGAGATCATTCCTTTCCCTCGTGTGACTCTGCACGCAGGCGTCACCGCTGCTGATCTTTAGCAGGTCTGGGAAGGGGTATTCCAGCTATTTTAAAAGATTCTATATATGATCAGGGGAAAGCAAGACTAGTTTAGACAGCATCACTTTTGCTTAGGTCACTCTTGGTGGATCGTTCTCAAACTCCTCCTTGTCTTCTTGATTGCTACTTTGCAGCTTCCATAGGCAATCTTTTCAAGTGCATCACTATCTCTACCATCTTGCCATTAAAACATTTTCCCTGAAGTCTTAATTTATATTTTTTGGTTGTTGTTACAGCTTTAAGCCTGAAATTAAAGGATTCCTGTTGCTTTCGGCTGGGGGAGAAGCTGTGCTTTTATTCAGTGCCTCATCTGTGAGCAAAGCAGGTGCCTGTGAAAGGATCAGGACACACAGGAGCTTTGTAGACTCATTAGTTTGTTTCACACTGTCCAATCCAGTTTTGCTTTTGTAGCACAAAACATCTGTCAACAACAGTACACCTGAATTTCTGGTGGAAGAGATGCCAGCAGTACTTCTGCCTGCTCCATTGTGGGTAAATCTCACCTGGATGCAGTTGTCCTGAAATTACAAAAGGGGGCAAATCGCTGTCTCCTCCTCATCTGTGGGAATAAATCAGACATGGGAGCTGTGGGCTCGGCATTTAAGCATTTCCATTTGTAGTACACTGACATACTAATGATGGTAATTTTGCATTTGTTACTACATGCCTAATCTAATTAAGTTTCTCTTAGGGTACAATTGTTGTTTTCTGTGTTTAATTATGTAACCACCAGGTGCAAGTGTTAATAGTAGCTGAATTCAGAAGGCAGCCTTTTATCTTCGTACTATGCAAGATTTTTTTTCTGGATCTTCTGTTTTCCAGTGAAAAAAGTGCTTGCAGTATTTGATTGCTCCAAGGAGCTGTAGTAGCATTTCTGACTGATTCACATAGGAAACATGAATGAGGACTGAACACCTATATTACTCTTAATTCAGATGTGTTCAGAACCATTTATGAGCTCTACATTTTTGGTTTCAGGTGTTGCAGTAGTTCAGACTCCCTTTCCCAGCCATACTGTTGATTCTGAGGGTTGGCAGGCTTCCCACACTCTCTGGCAGATCTGCTCCTGTCTGTTTGAAAAAGTCTGAACTATGCAGGGGTCTGTTGTCTGAAGCTGAATTTCATGGAGCTGGTAAAACTGCTTCTGTGACTGCCAGCCTGGCTCTATGAACTTTTTGCTGCCATTTCATCAATGCTCGTTCAAACATTTTTGAAAGAGTTTTCAGCAGAATTCTTTGCCTGCAAGAATACACTCAAGTATTATTATTTTTAAAGCTCAAGGATCTGAGCTTTGAAATGATGTAAGAGTGTGCTTGGAGGCAATTGACTCTCAAAAGGTTTTGAAATTACAACTTTAATTTTTAAATAGAGTGAACAGGAACTGCTGTAAACTTTTCCACCTGCAGACTGGCATTTGTTTTAATCTACTAAGTAAAAATAAGTAAAGCTTGTCTTTTCTAGCTTCTAGTCATTCATTAGAAATCTGTATTTACATAAATTTGGCATTAAGTGTAATAGAAAAATTAGATAAATGATTGATGCATGTTTATTCTAAAGCATAAGGTACCCATGCAAATTCCCATTACTAAGGAAAGAAAATGGTCTGCAGAAGCATTTTGCAGCCTACTGGCCTTTGTGAAGAACTTTGTGAACATTTCTTATTACAAGTATGGCCTGTGTGTACCGTGAGTTCTAGCCTGCTGCCAGCATGCCTTCTTCTCTTAGTTACCTTCCAAGGATTCATTCAAAGAAGGATTTTAAGCCCACCATGGACCACAAGTCAGTGGTAGTGAACCAAAATACACTGCTTTTCCTTTAAGGATCCTGTGGGATCATTTTGCCTTGAGCTGTGAAGTGTGATTTTACAGTTGAACCGTTTTCAGTATAGAAACATAAAAGTTCCAAATTATTCTGGTGCAAGAATGGCAGTACTCATTGGTTTAATTCTACATCCAGGTAAACAAGCTGTGTCTGATTTTTTTTTAAAATTAAGCTTTCCAGTGCTGTTAATGGTAGAGATTCCCCCCACTCCTGCCATGTTTCTTCGAGACCTAAGTTATTTCAAGTTTAGTTTGTTTCTTACCCTTCAGGCCTTTACTCCAAACTTCACTCCTTTGATGGTTTATCACAAAATTTGTTCAGAGGCTTCCATTTTTTAAGGTAGTCTTTTAATTACTACTGACTATGCATTGCATCAAAGAAAAGTGGTTGAAAACTTTAAAACCACAAATAAAATATACATCAATGGGTTACAGTAATGAATGCTAACATACTGTTTCTTCAGAAAGAGCCTGTTAGGGACAGAAGACCGTGTTTCAGGTGATGTGAAAAATAGTAAGCTTGACTTCTGAGAGCAGCTTGCTAGAGTTAGTGGTCAGGTTTCATTAAAAATGAACTTTAAAAATATTAGAATAGGTATGTTTAGTATTAATTCATAGAAGTCTTCAAATTAGTTTAAGGATTAATGCTTTCTGGCATCAAGGCCTGCACACTGATGTGAATAAAAACTTTTCACTTAGTTCGTATATGCTTTTGACTTTTGGATTAATTTTTCCATTATTCCTGTTCCAGGACCTGCTTTTTTTCCCCCAGAAATGCAATGATTTATTTGGGTGGTAACACAGAGGCTGTGGTATTTCAGAAGTTGTTATCAGTTTCCATGTAGGGATGCTTGGAAAAAAGAAAATAACACTATCTTGCAAAAAATATGCTGGCCTCATTAGGTGCAAAAGTGTCTCAAATGGCCCTTAAGCAGCACTTTGGCTTCTTCAGCTTCTCAGCATGAAAACATGTCTAAGTAAATTATATTATTTCAGGACAGTGAGCAGCTTGCTTCAGATCCAGCAACTGTGTTTATTATTTGGTTTTGGTTTTTCTCCGAGTGAAGAATGTCACTCTGCACTGTTTACATTTACATCTCAAAACAATTAAGCTAAAACAGCTTCATAAGATTGGGAGCTGGCTTTCTCTCAGGAGAGCTTTACATTTAGTTTCCAGAGTCATGCAGTAGATAGGCTTATTTTTGTGTTTGGTTTTTTTTTTTTCCAAGCTGGTGTGATTTCATGTATGTTCATCTTTCTGAAGATGTTTGAATGCTGTTGATTTTGAATTGTGCATATTGGTGGGAACACTTAGATGTATTTTCTGTATAGTGCTTTAATTATGAGAAGAACAACTGACTGATTTATTCTGTATTTGGTGATATTTCTTACATCTTTGGGTATCTCACTGAAATACCTTTTTCATGAAAAAGCAGAGTAGTAAGCAGTAAAAGCTTTCCTGTCTTTGATTACAGGACTGGGTACTAACAAAATGCAGACTTTACTCCTTTTATTTTTCCATGTCCTTGTACTACATCCATCTGTGAAATAGATGAAGAGCTTTTCTAGTCTGAACTGAACTTGATTAATAGCATAATTGTATTGTTCCAGTGCTTCACAGCAATACTGCAGTAGGTAGAGAACTTCAAACAGACCCAGTGTTTTTAGGGCACCGTCCTGCTCTCTTCTTTCGTCCCTTCCCCATCTCCAGATTTCATCAACCTACTCCCTACAGTCGCTATACATGTGGGCAATCCAGTACTCCTTTGCTTCCTCGTACAATAACTGGTGTTTCTTTCTCAGAAGACGAAGCTTTGGAAGTAATTTTGCCCCAGGTGAGGCACTAGGGTGAAGATTTAGAAAAGTCTGTAAAGCTTAAGACCTGAGCCTTCTTATTTCTGGATCCTGATTCTGTTTGCTCCTTGTGGGATGCAAGGGGATGCCTGAGGTTTGAGTGACCTTCTTTCTGTATGCAGGTGCTTCTTCCCGCCATTCCTTAGCGGGGCAAAGCCCTGTTTTGGCCGAGGACACCAAGTGGATGTACTGGATGAGCTGTACGGGGCTGAACAGGTCACAGCCATTGTGTGGCCCTTGGAGTGGGCTCCCAGCAAGGCCGTGTGAAGGCCTTTTGCTGCACGGGCAACGTGGGACACCAGTTTTGTATCCTGTGTTTGTTATTCCCTAAGCACACACTGCCCAGGCTCTTTGAAGTAGGAATGATCCCCTACAGACCCTCTGTCGTCCTCTGACCTGAGCAAGTTCTCTGTGAAAAGTCCCAGAGTGTTTTCCTGTCCCTCCTACTTGCTGGTGGACGGAGCAGGAGTGAAGCAGGGCAAAGAGGGGCTCCATCTCTTACAGTCTGAAGGAGACCGTAATTTTCCCTCCTGTGTTGGTCATGCCCCTGCCTGAAGGTTGTCCCTGCAGAGCTTGGGGGCAGCCTGTTCCCTGGAGCTGGTAAGTGGTCAGCAGAGGCGGGCTGTGGGAAAGGTGCTCCTGGTTCCCAGGGCTCGTGCTGTCACCTCTGACATTCCCTGTGCCCCCAGCAGCCACACTTGAGACCAGCATCATTTCCTCCACTGGTTTTGCAGGCAGTGCAATCCCAGTTCAGAGGTCGGCTGTCAGCAGGGGTTCAGAGGGCATCGGGTGGGATTTAGCCACTGTTGCATATACAGTTAAGAATAATTTTCTGCTCCTTTGATAGCTCTTGATGTGTTTTATTCAGTTCCAGTCTAATCAAGTTAACTGTTTTAGCGCATTGTCTTTCTTCAGACCTTTTACAGAAGGCTGGTGTAATCTCTCTTAAAAAGAAAAAAATAATTCCCTTTCATCTTTCTGGGGAGATCACTTTATTCATGTGTAGTGACCTGGCTCAGCATTTGATAACTAATGTGTCACTGAAAGTTCCTCATTACGGCCCCAGCTTGCAGACCACCTGGAGTGCTCCATTATTAATGTGAACTTCAGGTTCAATTTTTAGATCTGTGCAGGTGCATTTGCGCTATTCATTGCAGGCTGGTGCACTTGCCCCATGAAGGGACAAGAGTATGTGCAGCTGAATGTGTGTTACAGGCCTATGGAGCACTTACTGTTTTGATAGCAGCCATAAGAGGAGTGTAAGCACTGAGGCTCCAGCTCTGTGCTGATTATAATCTAACTTTTGCTTTCCTTGGCAATCGTCCTTTGATATATAGGCACTTAATCTCGGTGCCTGGAGTAGAGAAGGAGGGAAGCCAGAGAGGGGAGGATAGAGGGGAAGCCACACTCCGGTTAAACCAATAACATGGGAAAAGCTTAGTTCTTATTCCAGACATAGCTGTATCTTCGGATGGTAGATGATAGTTACGTGGCAACCAGGCTCTGCAGGGCCCTCCAGGTTGCTGCTGGTTGTAGTGCAAGATGTAAGTAATCCTGCTGATGCAGCCAGGATGCTGTTAAAACGATGAGTTTAGGAAGGATCTTACATCTCCTTGATGGAAGCTTAATTTTGTCTGGGGTTTTTTTTCAGTAGTTGCTTAAGCCACCTAAACTCCTCCAGCCATCCATCTTTGCATCCTGAAATCAAATAAGTGACCTACTGCATTAAATCTCTGATCTTAACTTGTTTGTTTTATAGTCCAGATAAATGAAAAGGCAGGAGATAACAGAGTCTAATGTTGCATACAAATCAGTGCAGCTTGGTACAGTTGCAGGGTTACTCATTGGCTTTACTGAGGTTTGATTTTCAGGATTATTTCCCTTTTCTTTTTTAAGGGGGAATTTCTTTGTGGACTTCTTTTTGTTTTGTTTTCTTTTAAAAGAAATATGGAAATAGCAGAAGTGGGAGGAGAGGTGGATTCGTTGGAGCTAGAAGGACAAAGGGAGATGGGCTGAAAAGGAAGGGGAAAAGAATAGTTCTGAGTGTGTGAAAGGGAGTGGGAGGAACAGGAAATCGGAGTGTGGGATTGCAAGCACTGGGAAGTGTGGGCAGGAGTAAATTGGACTGGGAAAGAAAATTCCTGAAATGTCTTGTTTTCTTTAAAGACAGCAGTCTGATTATGGTAAAATAGCTTCTGCTTTACCCACTGAGGACCAGGTCTTGACATGCTGTATCTGCTAAAAACAAGTAGTAAAATACATTAGTGGATTTTTTTATGAAGAGCTAAAGCACAAAGAGGTACTTTCTCAATAGCTTAGTATTTTAAATAAACAGCTCTCTCAAGTGCCAAAGGATTAAGGGTTTTAAAATCTTTTACAATTGTGTATGATTTGTGTAGTGCTTCTTTGTAGTCATTTTACTCTTATTTAAACTGAATATATGCTGATTTGGCTTTTTGACACATGTAAGGATGGTGCTCTGGTCTTCTCACAGGTTATTGTAGACAAATCACAGTAAGGGTATTATGGATTAATGTTTCTAGTTATGGCCAGTAGCACTTGAAGATGAAATCTCTGGTATGACTCTGAAAACTTTGGATTTCCTTTAAAAAACACCAGTAAATTGGATCTCTAGGCACTGATTTTCTAAATTTGCTGTTATTACAGTGATTTTGCCTTTTGGAGTTGTTTTCAAATATGTGGATATACCTATCTTGTAGCATTTTAAAGCGCTAAAGTGCCATTTAAAGGATAAAAGAAGTGTAAAAATGTATTGAATAGTTTAGAATTAATTTAAAATACCAATTAATGTTATTTAATATCTGATATATTTTCCCTCTACACCTTAAATATTTATGGAAAAACATCCAAGAATTTGTATGGTATGTTTAAAGTGTGTCTGGTAAATGTCCCTTGTGAAATAAATTATTTTTATTGCAATTTACAAAAGTGCATATTTAATAGAGAAATGCTTTGCTTATGTACTTACATAACTCCAGTGTATAATATGGGTCCAAAGGTCTTTAATTTATTATAAAGATGGGACTTTAATGACAAAATAATGGCTCTGATGTATCTGTACTGTTGGGTTTAGATATTAAGAAAGGTTTCATATCTTTCAACTCTTCCTTATGTGATGTTACATTGCTGCCCCAGACATTTTTTAATGCATGAGCAATCAACATAAATGAAAACTAGAAAGCATTCATGTTAAGACAAGAGGCAATGTTACTTTCAATAAGGGGACTTCAGAAAACTGTCACACAGATATTTCACTGGAGACATTCTGGTTTGACCTCTACCTCACCGTGCCTTTTTTTTTTTTTTCCCCTTTTATGATTAAACAGAGGAGAAGGGGTTTGTAAAAGCCCTCCAGAAAACTGGCAGTTCCTTGTAGAATTGTAGGTCTTCCTAATTTCCATATATTTTCCTGCAGGAGAATGGCTCTCTCAGAGCACGTTAGCCTTCAACCTTGGCAAGTTTAGAAGTACATCTGCAGTATTATGATTGAAACGTTATACCTGCTTATTCTAAAACTGACATGAGAGGTGACAAATGACAGAGGCATTACTGGGTCAGGTGAAGTCTTTGTCATAATCCCTTTTCCCTTAACTTTTAGCTGGTGCAGCAAAGAGAATCCTGTTTCGGGGATTATTAACACCACCTGCTACAGAATTCCTTTGGGAAGGGCTGGAGTGCTTTGGATTCTAACACTGGCTTTGAAACATGCAGGAAAATGGCACAATCTCTGCAGACACTCTAATGACTGCTTTGGGTTTGGTATAAGCCAGTCTTTCCACTGCAAAAATGTGTTAAGGATAAATGCTGTTTCTCCCATTGCCATGTAAAAGGGAATTTTCAGTGAATTCCTTAAGTTCTTGTGTTTGGCATGATTTAGAGGTACAACCTGCTGCAATGAATTGTGCAGCAGGGTTGAACTGCTCTCTGGTTGAAGCCCCTTAGTTTTGGGCAGCACAAGTAGAAAGCTCTATCTCCATTATACAGGATTTTTTACTTCTCTTTCTTCTCAAGCACTGTTTCATGTTTTGTAAGTTTTGCTTTGTGTCTGGTTCATCCACAAGGCAGATTCTTCCCTCAGGAAGAAAAAGTGGAAAGCCTCTGGAAAAAGTGTTTTTCTCTTTGGTAGACTACTTCTCTCCTACTTCTCCTGTGTAACTGCAGCACATTGGCAGGGCAGGAATACGGTGCCTCCCGGACTGGCTGTGGGGTATGTGCCTCAGCTGCAGCTGGAGAGCAGAGAGGAAAGGTACCTGACCAGAACCTGGGCACCAAGTTGGACTCCTGTTCAGCTCCCATTCTTATGCTGGCCTTTGGAATTTTTCAAAAGCCAGATGAGGGAAAGGTGTGCCTCCTTTTCATCGTCAGCATTGGTAGGGCTGGCATCCTGCTGGAACCGCCTGAAGCAGAACAGGCAAAGTGCTGGGCTCTTTTCATCACAATCCCTGATTGCAGATCCCTCTGGAACTAGGAGGTGAATCTGTCCCTTTGTATTTCTGAGTGAAATGAGTGCTGATTGATTTGTCAAGTGATTACACGCTCAGATGAGATACTGGGATGTACAGTTTGATTCCTATTCAGCACCACAGCAGTGCCCAGGCGAAGCTTCATACAGTACAAAGAAGATTGTAGTCATTGTAGGAGAATGTGTACACAGAAATCACCTTTCTGAATGGCTTTTTTTGAACCTTATTCACCATTGCGTGGCTTAGTTTGTTTTCCTTTGGCAGAGTTTTCTGACCTTGCCCTTGCAGAAAGCAGAATGCTGCTGTTTAGCTGTTGGCCAGAAGGACTTGTTTCCAGATAAACATCCCGATGTGCGCTGGAGTTAATTGCCTTTTTTGGGTATGTCCATCTTTTTCAGCCTCAGGGGCTGTAATGTGTACCAAGGCCATGAGGAGGTTTCAGCTTATCAAAAAGAGCTTTAAGCAGAGGTTCTGGTTGCTTGGCATGTTTATACTATGGAAGATGTTGCTCCTGTGAGTAGGAATCCTAGCAGGTCTCCCTTCGGCAGACTCTCTCAGAATAAATCCCCCCAAGACCCAACTACCCACAGTTTGTTCTTGGCTGACTGTTTTGTGCTGCCGTCCCCTGTCTGACATCATTGCAATGTATTATTTACAGAGTCAAATGTACAGTGTTAGGGAATCTGCAATCTCCTGTAAGACAAAGCTGTTTTCTACAATTTTAAACTTTGAAACCTAAAAAACGATGGCAAGTTGCACAGTTTTTAGGCAATATGTGGGTGCTGTTTACTACAGTTATGATTTCCTAATATACGTGTGTTTCTTAAAAGGTAGTTTTCAGTATCTGAGGCATAATGTACTGTGAGTAATTTTTTTTTTCTTCTAATTCAGAAGAGGATTTTTTGTAAGACAGTCTTAAAAATCAGTTTTTATGATGTGGCATGAATGTAGTGTGATATCTGAGCTAATCTTGGAGTCTATTTTAGAAATTTGAGGCTATTTAAAACAATTCTTGGCATAGTAGTTGCATTTCTAAGCACAGCAGCTCTTTGCTTTGGTGGAAGCAGGGGTTTTTCTTCTTCTATTGCACATTAATCACACATGTTCAGAAGAAGTGACTCTCTGATTAAGGACATTGCTGTAAGCAGAAGAAAAAAATAGGTTTTTAAGTTTTATTGCTATCAAGCCACTACTAAAAATAAATTATTTTATACATGCTAGAATCTTGAGTTCCTTTGAAATTGTGGGTTTGAGTTGATTGTGAGCTCAACCATAGCTCTTTCCCCTGCAGTTTATGCATCTGAAACCTGAGAAATAGAAACTAATTGTTACTTGTTTGACTGAGACCTGGTTGGATGTTACCAGACTGAAACTTCTGGGTCTGAAAATGGAGCAAAGAATGAATGGTCTTAAGCTGCCAAACATGCAAGTTGATAAACTAAAGGCAGCCTGAATATTAAATAAGAAATTGAGTTTTTTCCCTATATTGGTAGAAACACCAATGAAGAGGAGGGTGAACAGGTGAGAATTAAAAACCCGGCTGCTGAATTGGAGTGAGTCTGAATCGCTTAGTTGTCTGCAGGTCACTTGGTTGTGGTGGCAGGAGACTGAGGGACTCCCTTGGCTCTGGCTTTCTGTGCCTTAGGGGCAGGTGTGGGTATCTGTCTATCCATCTAATTATGTTTGTATACACAAATATATGAATGTAGAAAATTTCATTTCAGTTTTCATGCTCGCACTTTTTTGACAGCTGTTACAGTTGCAAAGGGTTGTTGCTGTGTTTGCAGTCCTGCATGAAAGATCACTTACCACAAATTACACATCATTAAAAAAAAATAGAGAGACGGGCTGGGTAAAATTATCTAAACTTCTGGGACTTGCAAGAACTCAAAACACAATTTAAAAAACCAAAAAACTTGAGGTGTGTTTTGAAGTGATGTATGGACACAGAAGTGATTGACAAGCCACTCAGCATGGGCCTGATCTTTTGAAGTCTCGGAACAATATTGCTTTTGAGGTGGATGTTTTTGTTTGTTTATTCCTTCTCTGGAAGCCAAGTTTCTGAGTTTCTCTGAGAGGTCAGAAAATCACTTTCAACTCGTCTTAGAGCAAAATAATGCTGCTCCTCAGTGGTTTGTCTTCTCAGTGCTGGCATGGAACCCAAGCAGAATTACTCTGTTCTGCTTGAGTTTTGTAACAACCTCTCCCAGTACTTCTTGAATTACCAGTGGTAATCCAAAACTCGGAGATTCCTTCCAGATGGAGATGGTGGTGTCCATATATCAACATCCATTATTTAGGAAGCAAGGATAATTCATAAATGAATACCAGAAAATACTAAAGGATATACTGTTGTTCTGATTTCCTCAAGACAGAGTGAGGGAGGGTTGTGTGCCTTTCCCTTCACTGCTTCATGGATAGAGCGGGGAAAAGAGGAGATATTTGCATGATCTGGGAGGAAATCGGGTTCTTATTAGAAGGAAGGCATGAATAAGATGAAAGGGACTATGTCTAGTACTTAAATGTTATCTGGGTTGCTGCTGGATCATGGCATGAAAGGGAGGCCTTTTGGGAGGAAGCTGCAAGACAATACGGCCTTTCTGGGCACAAGATCATTGTCTCATGTCTGGACTGATCTCTGGAAATCTAGTTCAGAGAGTAATTTTTAAACTTCCTTTAAACATCACTGATGTTGAAGCGATCAGTGTTTTCATTTCGTTTTGTTGGCAGATTTTGGTGGCACGTTTTAAGAAATCTATGGCTCTCTACTGACATTCACAAACAAGAACAGGCAAACCAAACCCAGGCTCTGCCCGCCAGTTCGTACGTGTGAGAATTTCTCTCTGCATTGGCTGTGTGCTCAGTGCTGAACTTTCTTTGGATAGGATTGTACATTTTTTAAAATAAATATGGCCTATTAAGAAGATGGCAGTCGTACCTTCATTGCCAGTCTGGAATGTGCTGTTTGTAAAATGGAAAGAAATCTCTCTTGCAAAAATAAAGATATCCCTTGAAACACAGGCAGGGGCCTTTACTCCACAGAGATATTTTGATGACCAAAGCAGATACAGAATTCCTGTGTGTTAAGGTTTTCCTTAGAGGTATGCGTCTATTTCCTTACTTTAGTGTTTAACACTTCATGAAACATATGATCATCTGTGTTGGAGTAATTTATTTTCAATCCTAAAAGATAAAGAGAGTGCTGATGCTCACCCAAGTTTCTTTGGCACACACATGTATCTCTTCCATAAGTGCTGCAAATAACAAGGAGTAAGTCATTCTCCATTTCATTAATGCACCTCAGCTTTGTTGTGTGAACTTCCTGTCTCATATATGTAATAAGTGAAAAGGAAATGAGACTTTGGAGGAGATAATGTAAACACACAATATTTCTGTGGTTTCACTGAAATGAAATGAATGCCTTTTGTAAAAAGCTAATTATTGCATTCAGAATCTAACTTGGACCTGGCCAAGTCTGTAGTGCCTCCATTGTTTCAGGCATCAGGTTTTATGAAATACAGTATTTCATACTGTAAATATAAAGGTGCTTTATTCTCTGCTGACTTCTGCATGTAAAGCAAAAAGAAAACAAAACCCAGTTTTCTCCTGTCTTAAGTCTCGTCCGTTTCCTCTCATCAGTCTCTTGATGTTTGTTGGCTTAGAGATAGGGACAATTTAATTTTTGGTACATCAGATTTCACTGTGAGGGTGTGTTCTTATATGTGCTGCACGTAGGTAAAATAAACTGAGAATAAAGTAACTTAAACATAACACAAAAATATTTAAATAAAAATATCAGGCCTCCCTGCTTGTAACCTCTTCTCTAATTCTTAACTCTTTTGTCTTGGATTATTTTCCCACCCTTCACACTAGGAGTTCCACAAGTCCATGTTACTGTCTACTTTCCTTCCCCTGCCCCCAAGCTGTTGTGATTCAGTCCTTAGATTAAATAGTCCAGATGTGTTCATAAAAGTATTGAATTATTTTGGCTGAAACTTTTTTGTTTGTTTGGGTTTTGTTTGGTTTTTTGGTTTTTTTTTTTCTAAAGTCTAAAATTTAAAATCTTGTGAAGACAAAACTCTGGTCCTCCTAACAGATTTAAATATTTTTTTCTTTTTACTGATGCATTTCATCCTTCTTTGCGTTATGAATTCGAGAAATGAAAAGAGATTTATATCTCTGCTGCATATATTTTGCCTTTGAATGCTTAATTCCTGTCAGTTTTGACCACTATATCTCTCTTTATATTCTACAATATTGGGATTCCAGAATGATAATTTTTTCATGGTTTTGTCCCTCTTCCTTTGGGCAGTTCTGTGGGCTGGGGGTTGATAAGTAGAGAGCCTGTTCACTCACCCAAATGCCTGTCAGCCTCACTTTTATTTTTAGTTCCTGCATTTTGAAAAACAGAAAATCCCCTCTCTTTGGTTTCAAATCTAATAAAATGGCCTAGACCTAATCTGTGAGTAGCATATTTAGATTAGCTTCGTAATCCTAAAAGAAGGAATTATTTGTTAGGTGGTTTGTGTGTGTAGTGTTTAGATGACAGAGACGACTTTGCAGGAATTGCCTTTGGTCTTTTAATAGCAATTAAAAAGCTTTCTCTGCCCTGAAATATATGAACAAGGGCATAGTAACTGAAATATTTATCATTTTAGAAATTTCAGCTACGTTGTCAAAGTTTCACATAGACTTTTCTTTAAAATACCGAATTAATGCTATGCTGTCTAGCTCGTGTCTTTGCTTAGGAACGATAAATAGTGTATAAACATCAGAAATTCTGTGTCCAGTTCTGGGCTCCCCTGTACAAGAGAGATGTGGAACTTAATTGGCTGTTAAAGGTTTTCCTATAGTCTGAAATATCTGAGAACCTCCACACATCCAGCAGCTACAAAGGGATTGCTGAAGGTTGGCCTTGGGTTTTTAAAGATACAGGAGTCTGAATGATTAAAGTGAAATACCTTTCTCATGCCGGAAAAGGATTCAAGATGCCTTTTAGCATCCCATATTTCACAGTTCACTTCTCATGCAGGCAGTTTTAGAGAGGAAAATCCAGAGAAATGTGTCAAACTCAAATATATTTAAAATCTGATCTTTGAGAAAAGGTTGACAGACTTGGATTTGTTCTGTATAAAAGAGAATAGTGATCAATTGTTTTCTGTGCCTGGTGGCTACATTATCAGAAATAACAGCCTAAAGTTGTAGTAAGGGGAGGGACTTCCTCCTAAAACTTAGGAGGAAATCTCAGCTACATAACCATGAAATAGTAAATAGGCAGAAAGGCTTTTTAAATATTGGCAAAATATTTGGCAGGGATAACATAGATATTTGAGTAGCATTAGTGAACATGAGATGATGAGCTGGGTGACTTCTTGAGGTCTGTTCTTAATTTCTATGCATTCTGTCTGCAGCAGTATCTGCTTATTTACATCAGCCTGTGAAGAGAGACTTTGGGAGTTTTTTGGATGGAAACCCCACAATTTCTGAGGAGTCCTTCACTTATTTCGATTTATTTAATTGGACATCCAAGCAAAGAAGGTGTCAGATTATAGAGCTGAGCTTTATTGCTGCTGAATAAGGAGGGGAATTAAGAGATTGCCAGAATTGCATTAGCCATCTGAAGTGTAGCCTTCTTGAAATGCTTTGTCTGGATCATCCCTAGAGCCATCCACATCTACACGTTTTTGCCATGATATCAAATCCAATACCTACAGGCCCACCAAATCTATTTTCATAGGATATTAACAAGCTGATTTTTCTGTATAAAATGTATCAAGTCACGGTGAAAAGTATGTTGATAAACAATGTAGGGATGTGAGGCCTGGAACACCTTATTATCCTCAACAGTATAAAGGACCAGAAGAGTATTTTTGGACTCTTCTTCAGCTGCCCGGTGCATAGAATAGGAGTAGCTGATGTTTCAGTCATCATTGTAAGTACACATGTAATTAACATTCTTAGCTTCTAAGTATACAGACATTCTCTGTGGAATTGAAATGGTTTTATTTCCGTGAGCACAGAAACATTTTGCATAGTCCTCTGGTAAGCATGAAGTGCTTACCCATGCATTATAATAACAGATACTCTGATAATAGACTATAACTTTGCTAATAATGTTAGTTCAGGTGACAGATGATCACTTGTATGCAAAACCCTTCTGGGAGGTTCTTTGATGTAAACAATTGCCTTTAAGTTAGAGAGGAATTGCTATTGTGAGCCATAATATGCTGGTTGTGTTACATTGTAGTACTTCTGAATATGCAGTGGGAAACACAGGTTTTTGTTATGGCGGGAGCAGTGAGATCGAATCCATTTACACACTGCCCTGAAATACTCTTTTCTTGGGCTGTGTCAACAACAGGCTGGTGTGTTCCAGAGCTGATTGGCCAGTAGCAGACTTAGGTGCTGGAGAAATATTGTTCTTATGTGTGAATATTGATATTGCAAACATACACTTACTTCCGAAAGCCGAAGGCTTGAAAACATCTGTGTTTACTATCCTCCATAATACTCGTCCTTCCCTCGTCTCCTTTTTATCTTTCATTCTAAGAAGTGGTTTAAACGATCTGTATGTTGTTTTTCTCAGAATCAAATTTAATTTCTCTCCTATCTGGAATATTACTTTGCCACTTTTCTATACTGTTATCTGTGAAAAATGGTATAGAAAAAAAATAGAGTCTTCTAATTAAAAATTAAAAAGCAGTGTATCTAGAGGTGTTGCACGTTCTATATCCATCTGCAAAAAAAATTCTGTTTTCTGCAGGAGTATCAATTTAAAAGATGACTAATTTCTAGGAAGATCCATTTAAAGAGATAAAAAATTATGTAGTCTCTAAATATTGATCCTTTGTGTACAAATGTATGTGCTTTTTCTCGTACTTTGTCAGGAAGACTTGGATGATGGTGTGCAATATTAGATCATTGTGTAGAAGGAAGAGATAGTAACTTCTTAGTCATTGGGAATTACATGAATTCAGTCTCTGTGCTTAGTGTGAAGTGTGTCCCACATAAAAACTCAGTTGACATACTCTGGTTCTACTGTGTTGCTTAATAAATTGATTTTTTTTTTTTTTATTGTTACAATGTTATTCTCTGTAAAAGTGTTTTCGTTTGCGTTATGTGAATTGAACGTTTCCACAAGTCAAATCGCCCAAGCAAACATTTTGATAGCTCATGCATTGGTGTTACAAACTTCAGTCCTTTGGAAAGGTATGAGGGTAGTTCAGACGTCTGCCAGCTTTTGTTCCTATTGGTAACCCTGGTACAGCTATTTAAAGCTAGATTGAGGCAACCAGGTTTTTTAACCTCTGCAAGGTGATTAGGCCTTTCAAAAACTTGGGAGTGATGAGCTAGAAGATTCAGTGTTTCATTACTTAGTCCTGAGCTGTGCAGATTGCACCCTTAGTTTTCAGGTCTGAAAGCTGAGGCCCATTTAAAAGGTAACTGTAGCAGACTAGAGAATTTTAATTTCAGATAAAATAGTATAATAGTTTATGCTGTTACTGACTCACTGTGTCAAATGTCATGATCTTTGTGTCAGTTTTAGAGGTTTAGGAAAAGCCAAACACCTGATTACAAAGCACTTTCAGGGTGCTAAATGCAGCTGTTTAAGGAAGGGTGATGATGGATGGGGTGGGTACCTGGGTGGAAGATGTCCTTTCCAGTTCCTTTCCCTTGGGATACATTTTATGCAAATTAAAAATTAGTAGTTAAGCAAATAGTAATTTTTTACTATTCTGACTCTTAGTACATAAAAGTAGTCATAATTGGAGAGGTGAGAGAAATCCAGATGACAAGTTTTCTTTATGACTAAGTATTCTCGATCTCTTGAATCATATAGGCCCTTTTATTACAGTTGCTCTGTAGAGTGCAAAACACCTCACCCTTCCCCGAAATGGAAGAAATGCAGAAACCTAAAATACATCAGGAGAGGGTTAGAGATTGATGAACTCAATATCTGAAGAAAGTACTGAAACATCATCATGAGATCAGAATGAAAGGGCAAATAAAAAGAGCTTAGGTCAGCTTTTAAAATGTAATATTCTTCGGCTAAGATCCTGCTTCTTCATGCTTCGATTTAATCTGTCAGGGCAAAAGGGCAAAGGTTCACATGATTGCTGGGGAGGGTACAAGATGCATGACAGAGCAATTTGCTGAGTTTCTCTAGATGAGTGTAGACAAAGCTTGCATATCTTTGCTCTTTGTCTCTCTGACAGTAGCCTTTAACATAGGCTTATTGTTCACTTTTTGGGTCACTGAAAGGCATTTATAAGGTATTTGTGGTGCAGAAAGCACATGAAACTGTTTTCTAATTTGTCTTAATTGCTTGTCTCAGTAAATGGTTAATTCCCATTTGTATGTGCTCAGCAGTTTAGAAAAAAGGTGTTTGTTCATATTTGAAATCTCTGTAATTGCCAAAAGCCCTTAGAGGTGTTGATGGATGATCAGCACTGGACCACCTAAACCCCTTTATTCTCACTTCTCCTGGTTTACTTTCAAAAATGCTACAAGATTGTTTTATAATTTGTACCGCTTTGCTGAAGTTGTACTAAGTCCTTTTTCTCTTTGGAGCAATGTTTTGTCATTGGAGATTGTATTTCTTGGTTTCCTTCGGTGACAGCATGTGTGTTAACCCTCTGTTGTGCTGTTAAAATCCGGGGTACTCAGATTGGCCATCAAGTTACCAACCAGTACACATCTCTCTCCAAGTCAATCAATTTTTGCTAGCAAATAGAGGGAAATGTGTGAGTACAGACACATGCCTAAAAATGTTCTCATTTGGCCAGAACACAGTTATTTCTACATCAGGAGAGAATTCCAAAAGTCTTCTACCATTCTAGGCCTTACCACTAATATGAATAACTCCTAAGGAAAATAGAACAGTGCTGGCTTTTGAGGCTTGTAAATTGAGTTATTGATCCTGCAACTGATTATTCCCAAATAGAAGGATGTTCCAGCCAAATGCAATGGCCTGTTTCAGAAATTTGCCAGAGATCTGGAATTGAGGTCCACGCAAAATATTGTCTTGGTCTAAAGAGTTGAATGGCTTGGTACAGTTTACAGAAATAGGTTAGAGGCTTCATGTCTCTTGCTTCATTTAATTCAGCTTTACTCTGCTGATACTGAAGGGGAGAAAATGTCTTGCAAACCGAAGTTTGCCATTAGCTAGACAGATGTAATGTCTTTTATACATCTTGCATATTATAGTAATGTTCAGTAAATCACTCAGAGTAGGAGCAAATGACTTAGATCAAGGTTAATTTTGGTAAGGAATAGCAAGACCACTGGTAGACATAAAACCAGAGAGGATAAGACTTTACAATGTATTTGGACAGTTCTTAGAGGCAGTCTTCAATCTGTGTTCAGAGTCATCCCCACTGCATCTTTGAGCAAAAGAGGAACGTGACTAATGAGCCTACAGAGGTCATTTTACAGTCCAAGTTTGTGTCATCATTTTAAGCAATGAGTGGTAGGAATTTAAAGGAAATGATTCAATGCATCACAGCATTCTGGATGTGAGCAGTGATTCCCAACAGCCAATGTAGTCATGGCATACAGGGTATCAGTTTGTCAATACTTCAGACTTTGGGAAAAAAGCACCACTTGTTGGTCAGACTTAATAATCATCTTAGAGTCATCCTCTTTGCTTTTTTTCCTGTTTTTTAATAACTGCCTTTGAGTGTTTCAGTTGCTTTATTTGAAGAGCAGAAGTGCATTAGGCAGCCCATAATGCTTTGGACTGCTGGCCTGAGTCGGGCAACGTCCAGACACAGAGAAAACTTGAGCCAAGGTCAGCACCTGAGCAATGCAAGCTGCACAGTCAGTGAGTGGACCCAGCGCTGAGGCTTATCCAAGAATCCTGACATGAATGTTTACAGAGTGCCAGCCAGAGTTTGGAACAATCTGAGCCGAGCAATGCTTCCCTTATCAGTTGCCTAATTTTGGCTTGTATTTTTCAAAGGTATAATTCTACTGTTCTGCCAGACATGATGGCGTGTTCATAGCCTTGGAAATTTAAGACAAATAACAATTGTTAGAGAATGCTAACCTGCTCATTTTGGAAGCAGTAGTAACTAGCCATAATTTTTGTGACTGTGTCATCTAAATGCACTCTGCTAATGCACGCGCCTGTCCCAGCAGCATCACCTGATCTGTGTCCATAGAGACACCCTGCCTCAGTGCCCAGGAGGAGCTGGGCATGAAGAACCTTTCCTGTTGTATAATTTCTCTATTTTTACCCTGACTGAACACATTTCTGTTTTCAGAAATGTTCCACCTTAGCACAGATAGCTGCTTAAAAGAAAAGCAAAGAACTTACTTCAAAATCATTTGTTTGCAGAAGTCACAGGAGCAATGATAACCAGTGTTTACATTTAGATACAATTTAAACAAATGAAAATTAAGTGGAATTTTTGTTTTGCCTTCAAGTATTTTGTGCTGCATCATAGGATAAATCACTATCCAAGATTTTAAGTAGCTTTATTGTTTGTTACGTCTTCGCTATTTTTCTGTTATTTTTGGCATGCCTTCTTCTGCTGATGCTTATGTTGACATTTATTCTGATTAGTTTAAATGAAGATTTTAACCCTGGCTTTATCCTTTTAGATGGCATGGCTTATGAAAGAGTAGGAATAGTAATTGTATCCAGCTACGCAATGCATTTAGGTAGTTTGTATTTAATGTCTGTAACAATACATTTCTTTTCCAAGGAAAATGAGCCATGCACTTTCTGTGAGAAATCTGTGTTCCTACCGTCAGTGGCTCGATGAAAAATTCCCTTTTCAGGTAGCGTTTTTGCTATACTGAGGAGTGTAAAGCTTTGAAGTGTTCATGCTTCTGACATTGTGCAAGGGCTGGGAAGATTTTTCTCCTGCTTGTATGTATCCAATGATGGGAGGTGAATGGATTCAGGGTGGTGGTAGTTTTTGTTTGTTTGTTTGTGTTTTTAAATGAAAAAAAAAAGTGGCACTGAAGTGTCCTGTTTCATTCTTTCTGGGTCCAGTTTGGTAAGTTATTGGATTCCTGTGACTGTTACTGATGTGGTGTAAGGTGAGGGCACTCAACACCCTGTAGGTCTGATTCTGGGAATATCACTTTTGAACCTCTTCCTGAACTGTGCTGTTACTGATTCTAAGTCTTTCTGTCCTTCCGTGATTTGTGTCTGCATGTTGGAGGATTTCTACCTGCAAAACTTACATGAGACTTGCCTATAAACATTTTCAGTGAAATGTAGATACAACCCAGCTTTTTTTTAATTCCTACTTTTGCCTTAACTTAAAGCCTTTTTTTGTTGATTTTGACTGAAAGATAAACAGGGTAGGGGATCCCTTTTACTATTGTGATTAAAGAACAAAGGAAAGCTCTTAATTCAAGATAATAGTTTTTCTTCATTGGTTTTGTGAGATGTGCTTCAGGAGAACATTTGTTCCTACACAACCTGTTTCATTGACTGGAGAATATCACATCACAGGCAGTTGGAGAGTATGTGTTTGTCAGGAGCACACTGTTCATTCCCTATGAACTAAAGGCTTTTCATGTTCTCGATGCCTGTCATTTGAAGAAGAGTTTGAGAAGAAGAGTAAAGCTGGCGTGCATTTTCTAAGTGAAAATACTCATTTTGATAAAAGCAAGTCCTTCACATCCATAGCCTGCATAAATGATGTGTAGACTATCTGGATGAAATCATTAAATGCCCAGGATGATTTCAGCAGGCTTGCATCTCTAGGAGCGTTGGCATTCAGGGGCCCGGGCAAGTCTGTGAGCATTTCCAGAGGAGTAAAACCTGGCACTGCAAAGTGTCCAAATCAAGCATGCAGTTAGTTAGCTGGTATAAGAAACCCTGTGTCGTGTTTAAATACACATTCCACTTTATGTGGTTGCTAATAGTGCATCTGTTTTCTAACCAGCACTGGAGGTTTTTTCAGCTGAAGGTGAAAAAAATGACTAGGCTTGGTTTGGGCAGGCGTTAGTATTGGACATTTTTGTTTTGTGGACAGAGTAAGAAGACAGATGAACAGGGAAGCTGCAGAAGTTACGCTCTTAGGACTAACACACAGTAACTCCTTATTCTCTTTGGTTATATCACTTTGTCTGCAGCTGTGGATTTTGACAGCCTGGTATTGGCTTATTTTATGGTTATGAGCTGAACAGAAGTCTCCCTATTCTTGTGTAAATAAATCTGAGAGCTCCTAAAGAAAATAAAAGTCTATGTACCAAAAACCATTTATAACAACTTAACTTCTGAAAGTGAAGGATATCTGTCTGCAGTGAAACACTGGTGTCTGATTTGGTTCAGTTACTCATTGATTTGCGGACAAAAAAATAACGACAAATTATGTAAACTGTTCTGAAAACTCGAATTTTTTACCCCTAGCATTTACTTTGCATCTTTCAACCCACTTTCCAACATTTTATATTTCTATAGCAGTAATTGAACTTGAAAAGTAAGTGGTAATTGATGTACCAAAACTGCGGTAGTGTGATTTAGGTTATCCAGTAAGTCAGGCTTCTCTCTGACACTAGAGAAATGGCATAGCATGTTTCAGATGATTAAAGCCAATCCACTGCTAAGGCTTGAATTGAATGTTATGCATTTTAAAGTAGTGTGCATGCAGAATATTGCTTGAAAATGTGGCTGTTACTTCATAACATTAAAAGAAACAAAACACACTCATGTAATTAGTACCCTAAGGAAAGGAATCAAAGCTATGTAAGATAATTAAAAAGACTTGTGATAAGCATAACTTCTAAACTAGTTTGTTGTGGATGCACTATTTTGATTTCTTGTGATGGCTACGTTCTTGGAATCATGTTTGAGAGGTCAAACTGAGTCCCAGGAGCTTATCAGGCTCAGACAAATAACAGCCGTGTTATAAACTAGAAAATAATGCAGGGAGGAGAGAGAAGAAGAACAGGAAAGTACATTTGGAAAGGTCAAAGATACTCTCACAAGTACTGGTGGTCAGTATTCTACTCATTTGTGTATTTTCTGTTTTAAGAGTGTTTGTTTTCTTGTGTTGTAGAAATAGTACCAAATTTAAAATAATCTATTCTAAAGATAATTATTAAAGCTGATATTAAGGGTGGTATATTCTTACCTTTAATTTACAAAGATCATAAATCTTCTTGAACAAGGGCAGTACCACTATCTAGAAAGCAGATGTGAGAGCCAAGAGCTTTGGATCTTTTCCGGGTGGTTGTTCTGGGCTGTGAACCAGCTCCATGTGCAATAGCAAGAAATGATTTCCTGGGATCCATTCACAGTACAGTGACCACTTGATCCAGAGCTGCAGAGAGGATCTTCCCCAGCCTGCTATGGGTGAGCCATGAGTCTCACAGCTCCTGCTCTATCCTGGGAGGTGTCCACCTGCTCTTTCTTGGATCTGTGCAAAAATGGTGCTTTTCTATTTTTTTTTTTTATTTCTCACATTATCCTTTGTGAAATACCCTGTACTGAAATGATGGTTGAAACACTCGTGTGGCAAAACTTCGTGACTGTCATTTTCAGTGAATATTTTGAACAATACTGAAGCAGTTTGGAAACACCTTTTAGTACACAAATTAATTCGCAATCTTGCTATTTTCTACCATATGAAACAAGCCTTTATCTTAGAGTCCACACTTCTCTAAAGCAGAAGTTGTAGTCAGTGATAAAAGGTACAAGGAAGTCACAGCTGTGAGTTAGAATGAACAACATTCTCATGTTTTCTTTTTATTTTAACTTAATTCCTATCCCACTTTCTTCTTGTACTTTTAAACCATATCCTTCCTGTTATCAGTAGATGCTCCCTAATTAAAAGCTTCTAAAATGTAACGTAAATTAAGTACAGAGGAAGGAGGCAAGAATAAACAAATGTTTATAACTAGCTTGCTGTGAGTCTGGGGCGTAGCTGGTTTGCATGGATGGTTGAATAAAGCTTAAAAAACATCCAAGCTGTAGATGCTGAGACAAAAAATTTGGAGAAAGCTGGATTACTACCTGAGACAAAAAGCCCTGTATGATTCAGGAACTGGAAATGCAAACTCGATCATTACTGATGTGTTCCTTGCCTTTCTGTCTTAATGATATCGGCATGAGTGAATCTAGATATCAAAACATTCCTTGAATGTTTTCAAAGTCAGAAATGGTGACTGCTTTTTTTTTTGCATTATCAAGATGAAGACTTTGTGTAGTGAGTTATTGCTTCTGACCCAGCTCCTCTTCTGCTCTACAGCACTGAAAGTCTGCTGAAGGACGGGTGAAATAATAAAGTACATCTCAGCGACAGTAATTCTGAAGCCATTGACACAAATTATTGCTATTATTGCTGTGGTAGATAGTGCTGTGTCAGGCTGAAATAGCATTTGGGTGCCTTTTAAGTTTCTCCACTCTTCTCTGCAGTTGGGCAGAACATCAGCTCAAGACCCCAAGGGCCATGTTAATTACAGCATCACTTTGCAAATTTACTTCCACTTTTTTTTTTTTTTTTNAGTGGTAATGTCAGCAGTGTATTCTAATTTCCTCAATTCAGAGAGCAGTGATTCTGCCAAAAATAGTTACACTGGAATTTCTTGTGGCCGGCTACATGATGATTTTGCATATTGATTTCTGCTGATTTTTTTTTTTTAACAAATGTGGGAAATGGTTTGGCTTGTAGTCCTTGTGGAATAAATTTGTCTTGTCAGACATTGGAAAATATAAACTTCTTCTCCCCAGCCAATGTGTGTGCCAAAGAGAATAACTAGTAATAAGAGAAGTACCTGGCTAGGATGTAAAAAAATGTGCTAATTACTTTTGATGGGAAAATGAGATTTTTATGTATTTAATGTCTTCATCTGATACATTCAGGACATTTGCTATTAGTAATGAACAGCAAGGACAATCAAGAGCAGCTGTACATTCTGAGGAACTATCTGTCAGAAACTGAGCTGAGATTACTAATATCTAGCTTTCATATTATTCAAATGGACAGCATCAGCATTTCCCTCTATTTTTAGGGCTTTTTTCATTCCAGTATTTGAGAAGTTGGGGTGAGACAAGAACCTGACAAATTCTCATAACCACTTGAATAATACCTTTACTCTCAAACTTGCCATGACATTAATTGTACTAATGTTTAGTGTTGGTAAAGGAATTTTCATCATCATGTTTTAAAAGACTGTGCACAAATGGATTGGAAATGTTAATCCCAGTGTAGTGATAAGAAAAACGAAGCAAAATAATTTTGTATATTTTAATGGTGAGATGTTTGAGGAGCTGGTATTACATTCATCAGTTCTCTTATTTCCCATCTGTTCCTTGAGCAGCTGCATGTACATGGATTTTTCTCTTTCCCCCAGTTGTGGGCGGAGAGCAGAGATGGATGAATGGAACAAGAAAATGCAGCACTTGAGCTCACAAATTCCCTGTCACTGGGTCCGGTTATTGGGTGTGGAGGGGTGGCTGGCAGGAGGTGGCATGGGACCTGCTGGAGCAGAGATAACACGGGAGGAGAGGAGGGAGCAGGATGCTGTGCGTGCTTCTCGGCCCTGTGTGATGTGGGTTTACCAAAGAAGAGTGTCACTGAGATGAAACAGGCTCAGAATAGAGATTGGCTTGGCAGGAGCCTGTCAAACCAGTTGCATGCGAAGCTCTCACACATTGGAGATGTTCCTGGTCTCTCCATTCCCACTATTTTCTATTCCATCCTATCTGATCTGCAGCTGTGTGTTCATCTGTCCTCTCTCAAGTGCTCCTTTTTAGTCTAATATGAACTTTTTTGCTATTTTCCTTTACTCTTTTTCTCTGTTTCCTTGTTTTCCTTTCATTTAGTTTGATCTTCTGATTATGCCCTTTCTTACATCATCTTGGCTGTTTTACTTCCCTAGTCATTTCCTGGCAAAGCCCTTTCCAGCTATAGGGAAGGAACATACCTAGCTCATTCAATATTTACTGGCCATCATATTCCCTCTGCTTCCAAGTTGTATTAGCAAATCCTTGTGTGTTTTGTCAGCTCCTGTGAGCAGGACTGACTGCTATATACTGGACATTTAGAGAAGGGAGCTATCATTTCGAAAATGCTTTATCCATGAGTCTGTATTTGCCTATTCATAATCCTCTGTCACACAAGCACTTGAAAAATTCCATCCTGTGCAGTGCCAAGCTGTTCCTCTGGAGGCTCAAAGCTCTGTCAGCTCTCCCTAACTGGAGGGCAGGTAGCAGGTTAGACTTGCCCACATCAAATCACTTCACTGTGGCCATTTATTTCCATTTGTTTAAAGTCAAATCAGTACAGGGTGTTTGAAAAATCTCTGCCATGAAGTTTTAAATGTATAGTTTTAGCAGCTTAGGTTGCCAGTGGCAATCTTGGTCTCATGTCTACATACCGAGTCTTAAAAAATGTGTGTGAGTTTGTGCATGTGCCTACAGACAGCCCTGACTTGGGCTTCTTTTGTCTAGTCATGACATAAACAGATTTTTTTTTTCTTAAAATTACTTCTGGGTCATTCTAAGTTTTTATATGAAGAATTAATAACAGAAATATATTCTGATTATAAATATTCTACAAAGCATATCAAAACATTTTTAAATAGGCATATTTAAGCATGTAATTTAATAATAAAACATTATTAATATTAGGTATCAGTAAAGAACCTAAGAGCAGAATTGCCTGACCTTGATTTTCTGACTGTATCACTTGCATGGCCACATTATTCATTTGCTATGGTCAAAATGAAAAAAAGAATCTGGAATTGTTTTCATAGCCCAAGGAAAATATGTGAGCAGTAATAAGAAGACTGGCCATGTCAAAATCTGGAATCATTCTTCAAATTTGCTTTGAAAATTAAGCTTTTAACACCAAGCAACTGGCTCTCTTAAATATCTTGTTTCAAGGAAAATACTGCAAGCAATAAATTGCAGTATCAAATGGCCACTGTAACTAAATCTTGTTCTTCCTTCAGTGGCCTCAGGACAATTGGTCTAAAGTCTCCTTTAAAGAAAAGGGCTATAATTACTACTGCAATTGTTTGCTTTGCCTCAGATGTAGAAAATGTGCTTCCTCCTCTTTTGTCCTTTTTATGGCTATTTTAGCTTCATCTTTCAGTGTTTAACTGTTTATGCCTAAGTAGATTCTCTGTAAAGTTTAAAGACTGTAAGTGACTAACATGCAAATTGGCAGCTTTTCTGATAAGTTTAGCATCAAAATTAATTAATATTCTAAAATAAAAATTTTGTGTTTGTTCTCAACGTACAGAAATTGTAATGTTTACATAACAAATGATCTACTGATTATACTTTTAATGAGATTAAAAAGCACACACTAATTAAAAATACTAAAAATCCTTTGGAATTTGTTTTTACTGGAAATTAATACCCAACATTTTGCAGGACGGAGGGTCTTGGCAGATCTAAACAAAGCTGTTTCTACACGGTTGCTGATATTTATAATCTACAATAGAGGAAAGAGTATTTTATGAATGTTGAGAAAAGATCAACACTAACACCTAACAGATGGGTTGTATCAGGAGAACATTTGCTAACAATACTTGATCTTAAAGACCTGCTGATACTTCATGGAGAAGATTTGAAAAGCGATTCAGCATAGATTAAAGAAAAAGGCTTCTAATAACACAGAATTCACAACTGTGTTCGTTGTTTTAATGGAGTAATTAAACAGATCTCATTCTCTGAATCAGTTGTTCCACATGTCAGTTTATTTGGTCGTGGGTTCTTCTATGAGGCTGTAGGGTTTGGCTTCAGCATTACAAATAGACTTCTGTATATTGCATTCTTAAAATGCATATGCAGAAACTTTTGAGACAAATAATTAGATTTACATATTTAATTAAGTGAGTTTAAATAGCAAGCACGCTGTGAAAAGATCATTTTTGCAGAAACTTTCTGGCTTTTCTAGCTCTGTAAGATGGGAAACCAGGCTTAAACAGTTTGTAACTGGAGATGAATAAGAATTCAGAGGCAGAGAGATGGAAGTTCATTGTTTGTAAAATATTTATTTTGCTACAGTGCATGAAAGTAATGGATTTCGAGGGGCATTAAATGATTCATATTCTCTTTAAAGGAAAAGTTCTTCTTGCTGTAGTATGAATTATTTTAAAAATACATTTGCTAAAATCTGCTGTTAGCACAGAGCATCTCTGACTGTTGTAAGTAGCCCTGTGACTCCCAGCCCAGACAAGTGGAAGCACGTCAGTGCCTTGGATGTATTCCTCTCTTTCGCGCTGGGAGCTGAAGGACGAGGCCAGTGATGGTCTAAACTGAGGGGACTTAAACTTGCTTCTGTCATTACTAAACTACAGTAGTACCTACTTTGTGTGATGCCGAAGGGAAAACGGTTAAAACCTTTGCAGCAGTGTTTACAAGTAAAGCTCTGGTATGAGGNCTGCTGGCTAAGGCTGAGCTCAGCAGGAATGGTGGTGGAGTCTCTGGGAAAATGTATTTAGTAACAGAAGAAGGGTTGCTGTGCGAGAGCAATTGCAGCTGGAGAGAGGAGTGAAAATACGTGAGAGCAACAGCCCTGCAGACACCAAGGTCAGTGCAGGAGGGTGAGGATGTGCTCCAGGCACCAGAGCTGATTCCCCTGCAGCCCATGGTGAGGCAGCTGTGCCCCTGCAGCCTGTGGAGGAGACCTGCACTGGAGCAGGGGGATGCTCAAAGGAGGCTGGCACCCTGCCCTGGAGCAGGCTCCTAACAGGACCTCTGGACCCACGGAGAGAGGATCCCACGCTGGAGCAGGTTTGCTGGCAGGACTTTGATAGCACGGGGGACTCATGCTGGAGCAGGCTGCTGCTGAAGGACTGCACCCCATGGAATGGACCCATACTGGAAAATTTAGTGAAGGACTGTGTCCCATGGTAGGGATCCAACACTGGAGCAGGAAAAGAGTGTGAAGAATCTCTCCCTGGGGAGGAAGGAGCAGCAGGAACAGCCTGTGTGAGATGAACTGACCACAGGCCACCCCTCTACCCCTGCCCCCCTGATCTCTTCAAGAGGAGACAGAGAAATCAGTAGAGCCCAGGAAGAAGCAAAGAGTAGAAGGGAAGGTGTTTAAAGGTTTAAGATTATTTTCTCTCATTACTGTTCTCTAATTTGATTGGTAAGAAATCAAATTTCCCCAAGCTGAGTTTGTTTTGCCCAATATGGTAATTGGTGAGTGATCTCTCCCTGCCCTTATCTCAACCCATGAGCCTTTCATTATATTTTCTCTCCCCAGTCAAGCTGAGGAGGGAAGTGATAGTGCAGCTTTGGTAGGCACCTGACATCCAGCCCGGGTCAACCCACCACAGCTGGATGCTTCAGAGGTGGATTGATCCTTTGCATACAACCATCTTCTTGTAGCTTGTAAATTTGTCCCCTTATTTGTGCAAAATGAAAGATTCATCACTGGATGTTTGCCAAGTTTATTCATTTTTCATATTTTTCAGGTAAAATGGCTCTCCAGTTCCCAAGAATAAGACTGGTATAGTTCCTTTCCTGAAAGAGCTGTAACACTTCTGAGTTTTGGAGTTCGGATTCGATATTTGGCTACAGGACAAGCATTTGTCCCTGTCTGATAGTATTTTATTGCTTAGACAAGTTTTAACCAATAGTTGAATTTTCAGACTTCTTAGTATTTTATATTTTAACAAACATATTCAGTAAAGAGTGCATCCATGCGGAACATGGTCTGCTTCAGAGATGAAAAAGACTTTTTAGGCAAATATGTTTCCATGCAGTTCTCAAATGCAAATAATAGTGCTATTTCATTAGTATGAAAATAAGCTGAGGAACATTATTAAGCACACAGATAATTCCATGTCAAATGTCATGACTCCTGCCAGGACATTTTTATAAATTGGTTTTCATGGCTGATTTTGAGCAGCACCTGAGCAAAAAGTAAACAAAAAGTGGCCTCATGCTCAACAGCAAAAATGAAATTTTTTAGTAGTTAGAACATCCATTCATTCTTCTGAGTCAGGCAGATGTTATTTGGAGAAAAACAGCCACCCATGTAGTACAATACAATGGGCCAAATCAAGGCTATACACATAAAGTTCAAACTAGCATTTCCTAACTCTCAAGTGGTTCTCCATACAATCACTATCTTAAAGCACAGTTTTGCTGTAAAAGAAACATTTTCAATGTACCTAGTGCTATTGCTATCAACCTGTGTGCTGAGGAGAACCGTATCTGAAATTGTGCAGAATAATTTGCTGTTATTACACATCTTTAGCTGCTTTGCCCCTGTTTGTAACCTCAGTACTTCTCTTTTCCTAAAATACTCTGTATGTAGGTGTTTGCCCTTATAAAACATGTCTGTGAACATCCCGTTGCTCTCTAAGTGCTTCAAGTCAAGTGTTTGCAAATGTTTTCAGAGCGTGGCCCACATTTTTGCAGTATTTTAGGTTGCAGAGTCTGTGCCTTCCAGTTCTGACTTTATATCCTGCCTTTCTGCTTTATCAATACTTCAGCTATTGCTCAGAAGAAAAATAAATATTTCAGGAGTATTTTGTTCCTCCTAATGCATTTCAGCAGTTGCAGAGGACCCATAGCTATCAGATAATAGCGAGCTTATCTGGAAACTTCTTAGCTCAGCACTGGTGAAGCACAGATGACATTATGAGAATCTGTGCCATAACTGATATTTTTCCCACAGATACTGTAAATTCCAGGTAATGAGCAAAGAGTGCGTTTCCTAACTTGTCCAAATTAGTTATATGCATCAATGCTTAACAGGAACTTTATCATCATTACAAAAATCTGGCTCTGGGAAAGAAATGTACTCCTCATTCCCAAAGGTGAGCTGCTGTTTGAATGGCAGACTCGAAGCCAAATGTTGCCTCACTGTTGAAAAAGCTTTGTTAAATCAAGCTGAATTCTGCCTCTCGTGTAAGCCTAGAAAAAATACTGTTGCCTTTGTATTGGGTAAATCAGAAGTTCTGGTAACAGAACCCAAAGCAGCATGAAAATGTCCTTTGCTTTTAGAAGAGAAACTGTTACCAGAAAGCTCTGTTAACAGGCCCTTGTTACAGCTTTGGGGTATAGATAGCAAGCTGGGATGGGAGAAAAAAATTTTCCTCCAGGCAGAAATGACTTGCAGAGGGCGAGAAATATAGTCAGACTTTTCCGTGGCACTTGCTTAGCGAGCTCAGTTCTAAAATTCCTTGCACACAAACTAACCCTAGATCGGTGCCCTGGGCTGCATCCAAAGCCCTGTGGGCAGCAGGTGAGGGAGGGGATTCTGCCCCTCTGCCCCACTGAAATGTGACCCCACCTGCAGTGCTGTGTCCAGATCTGGGGTCTGCAGCACAGGAAGGACATGGAGCTGGTCGAGTGAGTCCAGAGGAGGCCTCCAAGATGATCAGAGGGATGGAGCAGCTCTCCTTGAGGAAAGGCTGAGAGAACTGGGATTGTTCAGCCTGGAGAAGAGAAGGCTCAGGGGTGACCTAATTGTGGCCTTCCAGTACCTGAAGGGAGCCTGTAAGAGAGATGGAGAGGGACTATTCACTAGAGCATGGAGTAACAGGACAGGGGGGAATGGATCCAAACCGACAGAGAGTAGGTTTAGATCAGATGTTAGAAAGAAATTCCTTACCGTGAGGGTGCTAAGGCCTGGCACAGGCTGCCCAGAGAAGCTGTGGTTGCCCCTGGATCCCGGGAAGTGCTCAAGGCCAGGCAGGATGGAGCTCTGAGCAACCTGGTCTGGTGGGAAGCGTCCCTGCCTGTGGCAGAGTGGTTGGAACTGGATCATCTTTAAGGTCCCTTCCAACCTAAACCATTCTGTGATTCTATGGTGTATTACTTAGTCTTTAGACTGGCTTTGTTTTAAACTTTTGGTGTTTAAATGTGTTAATATTTGTGCTTCTTGCTTGCCCATTCCTGACTGTTGGGGATGGTATTTTACCATGATACTCTATGTTTCTTTGGAGGTGTTCTCTCCCTTAATGCTGGATGTTCACTTATATCATGATGCCATTAGAAACAAGCTTTAAAATAATTTTCAGATAGGGCTTCCTTCAGTGGAAATTTGGAAAAGACAAAGCTTCCTGAGGGTGTGAATGGAAACCTCCATTAGGGTATTTTTGGTTTTTGTCTGGGTGATCTCCGCCATGGACTGAAGCACGGAACTGCACATTTTGCTTCTCATCTGGGCGCCTCTCTGGGAGGAAGAGTGACTCCTCATGCCCCGGGCAGTGTCTGGCAGCTGTGTTCTGTCCCTGTGTGATGAGGACAGCTAACAGGAAGAAACCATAATTTCCTGATGAATTGATTCATCACCTTTTTTGGAAGCAGCTACTACCATGTTTCTCCCATTAGCCTTTTCCTTCCATCAACAGATATTTTTTTTACAATTTTCAAATGTTAAATGTTTTTTTTTCCTTTTATTTTTTTCTTCTTTTTTAAATCCCTTGAGGTTCTCATTTTGAAGACGAATCTTGTTAGGTCATCTCTTCCATCTTCTGGCACATTCAGGGTTGTCCCACAAAAGCAATGATAGCTTTTGTCCAATTTAGTGCTTCACTTTCCCCTGGAGAGGAGACTTCAGATGATGGTCTAATGCATCTCAGTGGCAGCTACTTCGTTAGACATGACATAGAGATTCCTGGATTTTTTAGTGCAATGTGTCAGCTTATGATTCATATTTAAGATACTTCACCTGCATGAGTAATAACAATTTATAAAGTACCCTCCTTAATAATCCATTGTGTGTCTTGTAAGAACAATTTCCAGGGCAGGAACAGATTAATGGAGTCAGGACTGATTTAGCATAATTCCCCTTTGAGATTCTGCGACACACGAACTACACGATTTGTTTGTTTGCAAAGGTTTTGAGGTTTATGTGTTTTTATTTCAAATTAGGACAAAAGCCATCTCACAATCACAAATTTATAAAAATTCCCCTTTAATCTTTACTACCTGTTTTGATTGGTATCTTTTTTTTTCCTCTTTGTTGGGGTCAAAATAGCTTTAAATTAAAGTTTTAAATGAAAATTTGCCAAAAAAAATCTGACTTACATGCTCCTAAGTAATTTACAGCATCCTGTGTCAGAAGTTGCTCCAGATGGTTAATTATATATACATGTTAATTATGAACCTTTTTTCTGCCTGAGCTTTGCTGGACTCAGACCTTTGCTTAGTTTATGGTATCATAGAATCATAGAAAGGTTTGTGTTGAAAAGGACCTTAAAGATGATCCAGTTCCGACCGCTCTGCCATGGGCAGGGACAC